>BMAU01019382.1:0-283043 GCA_019973935.1 Trichonephila clavipes | reverse complement strand
CCCCTCCTTCGAGTTCTTACCATGTCAGTTTTGGTTCGAATAGGATTTTTCCTTTCTTTGTATTATCTACCACCTATTATTCCCGCCTTGATCCTGGACTGGCAATCGTAAGAAAAGAATAGTGGCATGGTTTGGCCATTCTAGTTTTTTTCTCATCTTACGACATCACGGACCACCCACCCCTTTTGTATAAAGTAGTACAATAAATTAATGAAATTGTTCGCAACTACAGTATACAGTTTACAATATTATATGAAACTGTTTTCATTTTGTTAATTATCATCTTTTTCATTGCTTATCGCTTGATAATCTTTTACTTTTAGACATCCTTATTCTTTGTTGAGTCACTGTTATTGTACTTTGGTACAACAAAGATTTTCTTCGAGTTTTGATCAATGCAAAATCATAAATAACATCGTTGTTATCAATTCCTCATGGCAATATCATTTTCAGTGCAAAGCAACATCAAACTATTAAGCTTTTCATTTTTCTAGTAGATATCATTTCAGTCTTTACTTTCTTAAGGCTGTTTTCACCATATACACAAGAGTGTGAACTTAACGCGGAGCACATTTTCAAACAGAAAAATGCCTCAATTTTTATAAAAATTTGTGACATTGTAACTCATGCATTTGTTTATAATGTAGTGCTTTTTTAAAATTTCAAAATATTCCATAAATAGTTTTTTTCTTTTTAACATATAAAGGACATCTCCTTTAGCATTACGGTATAGGAGAAATAATGCGATACACATTTTATAAAAGAAAAATGTCAACTCAAATAAAAATATGTAGTATAAAATAAGTAATTCGAACAGGATAGTGAAGCCAAAAATATAATATTAATGTTTGGAGTACTTTTATAGCTGAAAAATATTCCGAATTTGGGTACTATTCTTTAACATTAGCCGAAACAAGCTTAAGGGCAGAAATGTTTCTATCATGACTCGCTAGGTATTGTACGTTTTCGCTGTAATTTTAATTTTGTCTCGTATTTTGCCCCTCCAGTTTTTGAGCCCAAGGTACGTGTCTAGTGTGCCTAAGCGGAACGACCCTGCCCATACTACCCCACCGGAACAGAATGTTCACCCAGGAAATATCAAACCAAAATTAATAGAAATAATTATTATTCAAATGTAATTGCAACAAGGAATTTAATACTGATGCAATACTACTAACTAAACGATACATATTGCATAGAAATAGTACTAAACACTAAAGTACACACATATAATGAAATTTAAAGCTAACAATAAATCTTCAAATTTACGAATTAATAAATACAAGATTACATATTTCAAGATCTCACAACAAATTTCTGAGAGGTTCCGGCTCTCCAGATCCTTCTCGATATATATATTAGAGGTCGATTGTTGATGATTACTTCAACTTCTGAAAGTATCGTCGTAAGTTCTTCAAACCCAGAAAAGTTGAAGCATTTTACTCAAAGGATCCTTCTCTCATAGTCTTGATAAAACTTTCGTAAAATCCACCCCTCCTAGGGGCATGTTCAATTATGAACTTCCAGGGGATGCCTTATCTGCGACAAAATTTTTGAAATTTAATGCCTTTCAAGTTGTTGGCAAAGTATGCTAGCTCCTTTTGAGCTTTTTCTAAGTGTACTGGCATTATCGGGAGTCTATTTCCTTGCGATTGCCTCTACGAAACGAGGAATCTCCGTAAAGCAAGTAAAAATACAAAGTGGACATGTCCGATACAAATTCTAAGTGTGGGACAAATGTGACTTCACACTAGGGAAAAAGTAATACCGGTATTTTGAGCCATTTATACAATTTTGTAACACCTGTATTCACAAGCTTAAATACCGGATTTTCGGTATTTACTAAAAAAAATTTTTAATTGTCTTCACTATATGTTAAGAGATCACCGATCTAACAAAAATAGTTTACATTTGTGTTTTTATGTCTCTCTAACGGGCGAAATTAATTAGACTGTGAATATAAAGTTGCATCCTTTTCGATAAACAGAAGTAATAAAATATGTGAATTATCCTGCTTGGAAGCAGGAGGGCTAAAACTATTCTATTACAGCTCAGAGCGATATTGAGGAGGATTCGTAGTCTGATATTCGTATCTGTGAAAAGAAGGTTGTAATTGCGAAGCAAGTGCGTAATATTTCGATATTTTTTAAATTGGGGAGAGTTTGTTATTCACATTGGATTTGCATATCACATTTGTAACTACATACCGTCATGAGTTTATAAATGAAAAAATGAAAAAGAAGAAAAAGAGACTACCTATTCAAATTTGATCAAGTTTATAGTAAATTTTTCTTAAAAATTTTTTACCCACAAACCTTTTATTCACATTCAGAAGAATTCGGTACGGTTATCGAAGATGATTATGACACAAATGTCGATAATAAAAAAGGTTATAATTTTTAGGTTAAATATTTTTGTGATATTTACACTCTAATAAACTGACAAATAAAAAAAAGAAACACCCGTATCTTCTTTCTTTTCCTAAAACTTCTACTACCGATATTAAAACCAGTATCCCGGTATTAAGATCTAAAAAATACCGAACACCGTATTGAACTTTTGGTCCTATATTGCAATCCCTACTTCACACGTAAACAAAGAAACATAAGATTTTTGAGTCTCTTGATTGCCCTTAATAAGTATTGCACCTGTAAAATCAACTCTTATGCTTTGAAATGGTGGAGAATTTTTTGATTCTTTCTTGTGAGAGAATTGACCGCTAAACTGGTCAGCTATTTAAGCTGTGACGGGTTCACCGCGTTTTCTACTAAAAATCCCTCTTGGATTCGTTGAGGCCGAAAATAGGCAAATTCTTTCCAACCAAATCCAGAAGCGAAGCGTGAATATGCAAATTAGAAACCTTTTAAATAGCAGCAGTTTAACGTAAGCGTATGACCTGTTGGGAAGTAATTATTCTAGTCTGAGTTTAAGCCAGTGCTTCTCAAACTTTCAATACTGGCGCCCCCCTTTTCAATCACAATTTTTATCGCGCCCCCCTTATACATTAATATTGTACTGAATGCAATCATAGTGCACTTTGACGCTAAAGCAACAATCTTTATTATAAACCGTACAAATTCATGACATAAGTATTAAATTTTGTATATATTACTTTTAAGCAAAAAAAAAAGTAATAGGATAATTATTATGTTATTTTTTCCTTTCTCTAATTTTTAAATTGGAACATATTGCAAAATGTGGTGGTTAAGCTAGAAGACAAAATATACATATCAGCTAAATGTAGAAAAAGAACTCAGAGGGTCAATTTCCTAATTCATAAGCATTCCTTTGAAAAACTTTGCTCTGTAAGACAAGCCCATGGAAGTCGCTAATACTTCTATCAAACTTATTCTAATTTAGTATTAATTAATTAGTTATAAAATACTCTGTGCAGCACTGATACATTAAATGTATACCGGCTGAAGTACCCGCTCTTTGCACAAGTTCATTTATAAGAAAACCAAACAGGTAAAACCCTAGAGGACCCACTGTTGTGCTTTATGTTAAAAATTTTCGCCAAAAGCGCGAAATTGTACAGGTTTTCAATAAGGCGTCAATGACGAAAAACTCTTGGGAAGCGCATGCGTCAGCGGGGATGAAATGGGCGTTTCGCAAAGATGAAAACAAATAAATACATTAAATTAATCATTATATAAAGAAAAAAAAAAAAAAAACGGAGAAAAGCAATGAAATTCATTTAAAAGTATTCTAAAACCAGTGTGTACAACATGATTTACATTTTTAAAAAAGGACGAAAGGGGCGTTTCGCAAATATAAAATTGAAGAAATACATGAAATCAATCATTTTAAAAAATTTAAAAGGCACTTACCTTACGCTTGCATTTCGTCATGTTCCGTTGGTGGATACACCCTTGCGATGGATGCAAGGAATTCATGAAAATTGTCATCCACCAACTTGTAACCTATTCTTATTAACTTTCAAGTCATTCACCACGAACGCATTCATGCTCTTGCCAAACCAATATCTGGTCAAACGCAAGATAATTATTATAGCAAGTTTGCTTTCGCTAAACCAAGTGCCCTTTCTCACACTCCGAACAACGTCGTGGCGATTATCTTTCGACTGGTTGCGGCAACGCCATTCGTAGCCGTCAACCGTTCCCTTTCGTTCTTACAAACGCATATTTTTTAAACTCGACATTCATAACGAGAGCAATTAAATTAGCTTTCATACACCATTCTAATGTCTCTTTCTTCCCTTTGTGCCCAGGAACACAGAAAAGAAACCTTGTCGTAGCTCACTAATTAATTTCCTTTCACACGCCATTCAACAACAACCGGTAGAGAGCAAACCTTCTCAAACGAAGTCAAATTGTCAAATGACGTTTTTCGGAAAAGGCGAAAACGTTGAACTTTAGGGTTGCCATTTTTTAGGTGATTTGAAAATCCAAAATTCCCTTGGGATGAAATGGAAGGGTTAACATATTGTAACCTTTATCGCTCAAAATTTGGCGACAAAAAATTTGGCGACCAAAAAGTGGGTCCTCCTAGATTCAACCAATAAAACATTATTGATATAATCGCTTAATTGTAAGGAGAGTAAAGCCAAGTGTGCGACAATGTTTACAAAAATGTAAAAATGATTTTTTAAAATCATTGCTCAAATTATAATTAGTTTTAAGCGAACTGTAATTTTAAGCCTCAAAGAGTTAGCATTTAGAATTGGATGTTGAATAATGAACAATAAAAAATTCTGATGAAAAATAATTGTATTATTTTTAATATTTAAAGCGAAAAGACTTTAACATGTTTTTTAACACTGGAGCAGACGCGCACTCCATACTAATGGTCGAGCTGGGTTATAGCGTCACCCCCAATCCTTTTTTATATTTTATTTTTATAGTACACAATAAAAATCGTAATTCCAGTGAATAATTTAGTTAAGAGAAAATATACTCACCTACTTTCAAGGACACAGAAAAAAAATTTCGGAAAAGTTATCACACAGGGAACTCAGACAAAACAAGTACCCTTAAGATCGTAAAAACGTCTGTCACTCCCAAAAGAGGGAGATATGTGACAAATTTTTTTTTTTTGTTCACGTTCAGATTGTCAAACAGGAGGTTAGTGTCAGGCCATTGGTAACAATTAAACAGTTTTGCCAGAATTACCGATTTCGTGCACTCTGTGCTCGGCGTGACCGCTCCCGGATTAAAAGTGTATTTATTACAATATGGATGTTCTAAAAAATGATGTAAAAACTGTTTTTCATTATGCTTGGCTTAGTAATCCTTCAAACTTCCCTAAATGAAAACAAAATACATAAGAGCAGGGACGTAACTAACCGTACAAGTAAGCAAGAAGGTCAAAACCGCAGCAAATACATTCTGCTACCTACAGCTGACGGCAATAATATATAACAGTTTTGATGTAATCCCTTGGAAGCACATCCCTCGAAGTATCAGCGTAAGCTAGAGGTGTAGGATTAACGTAAGAACTAGAAGCAAACATTATCTTAATATGACTTTATTAAGATACCCTATTCGGTTCACTCCTAGGAGAGCCCCCACCCTTGGCGCGAATTACTTTGGTTGGCGATAATTGCGCCGTCATGGTAACCTTGCTTTTTTAAATACAACATATGGCAACCCTAACTTTTTCTAGAATTTTCGTCATTTGTGGGCGCGCATTTCAAATTTCATTTTGTTGTTGGGCACCGAGTTGAAAGTATGGCTGCGCTTGTAAGTGAATACTCGTTAGAATTTTTTACGTTATTGTGAATGCAAGAAAGAATTGATTGAATGGTGTATGAAAGAAGGATTAATTGCTTCAAGTTATGAATGTCCTAAATGTAATGAGCAAATGGGATTAAATGAACGAAAGAGTGTTGTTTTGGATGGATTTGAATGGAGATGTCGAAAAAAAGGTGTGAATACGCATGTTTGCAGAAGTATAAGAAAGAATTCGTGGTTTTCCAATAGTAAGTTAATCGGCAATAAAACGTTTTCTCCGTAATCACACCAGCCACGCAGAAGGCATGTTCGACCATTACCTCGCTGAGTATTTATGGCGGCGCTCTCGCGATCACTCACTCAGCGACGAGACTTTCCAGAATTTTTTAAAAGCAGTTGTTACACTTTACCCTCCACTTGGGAAGGATCAACAATAAGAAAGTAAGTGCTGTTGTTATATTTTTTATCTTAAATGTTAAATTTATGTATTGTTTACATGTATTTTCATTGCGCATCCATCTTATACTGCTATATTTACTTGTCACCGTTGTCGGGTTTGCTTGGCGCCATTTTGTTTTCGCTTGGCGCTTTTTCCGGTTTGGCGCCAAGGGTGGGGGCTCTCCTAGGAGTTTACCAGATATTCAACTTAAACTTTGAACAAATATAATATAACTACTTAATGAGAGAATCTACGATGATACAATGCGCAACACACAATATAATACAGACTATATCAATAATTGAACCGCCTAATCTTCAAAATATAATTATAATAATAAGTAATCAATCCTACCTTATATTATTCTGTAATAAACTTGTCTTTATCTACAGTGGTATGCAGCTGTACCTTTAGCTTCTAATCAATCACCAATATATTTATCCACGATACGTAGAACTTGAATCTTTGAATAACGAACTTCAATACTCAGCCAATACCACAACGCACTTTAACTGTCGAGCATTCCTTTACACTACCATTACATTGCCAGCATTGCCATTATTGCTTACTCTAAGATCCTATATTTTATCCTATATTATTTACATCTCTTCACTTCTCGTTTCTTGGATTTGGTTGGAAAAGAGTTGCCATGAATTCTGGCCCAAAGAACCCAAAGGACTTGTTAAAGAAAAGACGCGTAAGTCGTCACACAGTGATGAATTTTTTATATTCCTAAAATTTTTTTTTGATTATGGGTCTGGGTTGTCTTTTCCTCTGAAAGAGTAGCATTTCTGCTTTGAAAAGAAACACGTAATAAAAAAAAATCTCTCATCATGGGATTACAGCAAATCGAATAAAACGTTTTTATTTGGTTATAGTATCAAAGATAGCTAAAAAATGAGGTTTTGAAGTAGAAGATTTTATTTTTGATGATGTAAAATCAAATAAAATATTATATATATATATATATATATATATATATATTATTTCCGTGTAAATGTGTATATTTTTTATTATGTCAGAAAGTATTTTGTTTTACTTCATTCTAGTAAATAAATTTTTTTAAATCTTTTATTTTCGATATGCTCGCGCCCCCCTTGTAGGTATATCGCTCCCCACAGTTTGAGAAACACTGTTCTAAGCAACTACAGTCGAATTTGAACTGGCAATCTTTCGCTAAAGAGAGCTTGCAGCTTTACAGAGCCACGATCTTCACACACAAATATATAAAATTTCGTAACATTTGCCCCTCGTTAGGATGATTAGCTTCCTAACATGTAATATAGTCTGGCTTCTCGTAACAGGTCTCCATTGAATGCTATTTGCTCCTGCGTCATCTAGTAGATTCCTTCGATCAAAGTAAGGCTACGTATTTTCGACTTCATTTCGTTCGTTATTCTTTTCCCTACCTTGTACTTTGCATGTTACATTTTATAAACGTCCAGTTATTCAGTGAGGGGTTTTATCGACAGAGGTACAATAAATATGAATCATATGAACTACGTGAAATCGACTATTTCAGTGACCTTCTATAGAATTTGGCCCATTGCTGGATCCAACTAAAGGTAAAAAAAATAATAAATACCTGACGCTTCCGTCAAATTGTCTCTTTGATGATTGAAGATAGTCTATTATATATATGTATTAATAAAGTCAAATGAAAACAAAGCTCACGAATCTCTCTCAACTCAAGAATTTATTCAATGAACTCAATATTGTACACTGGCCTCAAAAAGTTAAGGTACAACCGGGTTTTTGTGTCTAATTTGCAAATGAATGAATGTAGAAACAAAAAATTTGGAGGATATGTGCATTAAATAGTTTTTTATTGAATGCGTCATAGAAATTTGTATAAGTGTATTGCAAAAACGATTTATAACAAAAAAAGCAATTTCTGCGGAAAAGTCCATTCTTGGAGAAAACAGCACATCACAGTGTTATGTGGTAAAATGGCATAAAAACAATACAAAAATGGGTTCTAATAAGGAATGTGTCCACCCCTAACTTGAATGCATTGGCGGCATCGATTTCCCATGCTGTTTATTAAGTTGTCGGACACCGGAATAGGAAGCGAAGACCAGACACAGAGTAAGCCTTGTTTCAGCTCATGTAACGACCTTGGTGGAGGATTTAAAGCAGCAACCTCTCTGCCAAGATAGTCTCAAAGATGTTATATCGGATTCAGGTCTGGAGATTGAGCTGGCCATTCCATTCGTTCCAAACCGTGATCCTCCAGATACTCCTCAACAATCCGAGCTCGGTGAGGGGTCGTGCATTATCATCCATCAGAATGAAGTCGTTACCAATAGAAGCAGCATATGGGCGGACATATGGATCAAGGGTCTCATCCCGATATCTAAGACCAGTTACGGTCCCTCCATGGAACACATGCAGGTCAGTGTGGCCACCGAGCGAGATCCCTGCCCAAACCAGGATTCCACCACCTCTATAACTGTGTCTTTCAACAGTGTTGGATTGATGGTATCTAGTGCGCTGTTCCCTCCAGATCAGTAGACGCCCTGAATCACTCTCCATTGTAAATCTGGACTCGTCTGTGAACAACACAGAAGCCCATTGTTGCTGCGTCCAAGAAACATGTTCTCTTGCCCAGCATAAGCAGTTCCTTCGCTGTCGTCCGTTGAGGGGAACGCACGCAACTGGTCTTCTTGCATACAGACCTGCATTGTGAAGACGATTTCGCACCGTAGTAGCGGAGATTCTTCTTCCTGATGCTTGAAAGTGGTCTGCAACGAGCTGCGGCACAGTAGTGGTTCTTCTCCTTCGTGCCGAAAGAGCTAGAAAACGGTTTTCTGCAGGTGTTGTAGCTCGTGGTCGGCCTGGAACAGGTCTTCTGGACACAGAATCTTCGGATTGGTATTGATCCCAAAATCGCTGAACAACACTACGAGACACATTGAGACGTCTAGCAGCATCAGCCTGCGACAATCCCATTTCCATTCATCCAACTGCCCGCCACCTTAACGAATTGGGTAAACGACGTCTCTGAGACATTTTCTAAACTCTATTGACTATTGTCACCGAGACTGCCAACAACTGTTGAAAATCAACACAACTTACACACAAAAGTACGAAAGCTTGATATTTGCATATTTTTCTCTCACTCATAAATATACGTTCTTTTCTATAAAATAAAAGTTGTAGCAATCGTTTTTGCATTAATGTTCTTAAAGTTCGTTATTATCATTCATGTAAACTATGCATTTTATTGTTACTGCCATTTTTTTTATGGTGAGCTTCGAAAAACATGTTGTACCTTAACTTTTTGAGGCCAGTGTATCTTATACTTATATATTTATTCTTGTTGAAGCAACAGCCAGAGCTTTTCGGACTTGGAAATATGGCCGGCCATCTAGAAGGTGCGATGGATGCTATTCATGAGGGTCCCGAGATAAAGGGGGCTCCAACACGATAGAGAGCTAAAACAATGTGCTCTTTCACATGACAATATTCCTATCGTTATCAATATGGCGAAAAGTACATTTTATTGTTAACTTTATTATTGTAGATCTTTGAGTTTCGACAATCCTCAAACAAATTCTTGATGATGGGAGATTTAAGCTTTTACTATATTTGATTCGGGATACTCCCAAGGATCCTCAACTAAACTGGACGTCTTAGGAAAAAATCTCAAGTTCTTTTTCTCTAGGCCTTTTTAAGTTCTGATATTTAGTACTTGCCAAGTTCATAACCGCTCCGAAATTTTTTAAATGATTGGGCCTGACAGATATTTACTTTTCATTAAAATCTCTAAGTGCCAACTGTCAAGTCCTTTTTTTAGGGTCCCGGGTCGATTAGAAACTATCTATCCCATTAGAGAAATTAACGGCCAGACTGAAGTTAAGAGACAACTTCCGCTGGGAGGATATGGAAGGTTAAGCCAACTGAAAAGATTTTTCGTTTAGAAAAGACTCTTAGGCTGGTTTCACACGAGGCAACTTTACGCCAGTCAATTCGTTTTCTGTCACCACTCCCATAGTGTGAAGAGTAAAGAGGGAAGAGAACTTATTTCAGACGCAGACACAAGGTTGACTGAAAAGGGGAGTGCTGGACTCTTTGGTAAAATGATTGATTCCAGAGAAGAAATATAATCTTTCACATTTTCAATATACAAGAAGCTGCGTGTGAAGAACATACCTTTTACAATATCCTTTCCGTTAAGTAAACTAGAGGGAAGGAGAACATTGTTTATGAGAACTTGAGGGAGTGGAATGGCAGGGAATGCCAGTTGACTACATGTTAAGGGACCAAGGCGATTTCGATTCAAAATAACTCCCGACCGTGCAGCACACGTTGAATTGTGTAAAAAGGGCCCTTAGGAAAGAGTAGCGATTTTGCGAAATCCCCTCATCTGTGTAGGAGGGAGAAGAAAAAGTAAATCAGTAGAAGACACACACACACAATGTGAATTTGCAGAAGAGGTTATCTTGAGTTCAACTGGTTTTGCATTGTTCAGGGTTGGATGTCACTGATCGAGGATCCATAGAGTGACAGGAGTCATGGACGGATCTGTGTCCAAACGGATTTCTAATCATCAGTTATCTTTTCTTTTCTGCGCCTAATGTTATATTTTCTGAGTGTTCGCCTGTGTATGCTTGATTATATTAAGTTGATCAAACAAAAAGTAAAACAAAGATAAGTTAAACGGGAGCTCCCAACAACATATACTGCACCAATTCTTCACCGGCCACGACTGGGATAAAAAGAAGAAAGAAAGAAATTTAATAGGAGCAATCGACGGGTATGGAAATGCACGAAGTTTACAGTAGGTATATGCAGTCTAGTGTAAGAGTGCAACACATTATAAACATAAGGAAGTAGATTTATGTTAATTTACCTCATATATATTAGGTTAAATTGCTCATAGTATTTTGATAGTTCATACTGTAAAATATTTAACGTTGTAATCTCTAATCAGTCCATGCCAAGGAAATATTACTCTGGTTTCAAAAAAGAAAAAATAAGTAGGAAAAGAACTGAATTTCAAGAAGCCATAAGTAGATCTGTTTTCTTGGTTACGAAGTAATTCTGGCTATTAAATTGTTTTGACTTTAGAAGTTATAATTCAAGCTTTAAGAGGAGGAGAAAATTCCACACAAACTATACAGTCTTACATTGAAAATATAGAAGCTGTGAAATTCATTGAAGATTTATGCAAATATGATCAAATTAGAAAATAAGTATGAAACTGACAGTAACAAACACGATCAAGTGAATATAAGTGATACAGGTTTATTGCCAAGTACTATAACTGATGTTTAGAATATTTTGCACGGGCGTAGCTACCACCGTATCAATGATACGGGGCTCTCAAGTTACTGGGGCCCCAACATGTGTAACTACAGTACCACTAACAAGATTTTCTTCTCTGAAAAAGAGCCCCGAAGGAGTTTTGATACGGGGCCTACTCAAAACTAGCTACGCCAGTGATATTTTGTGTTAAAACCTGACCTATACAACACATTTTGCACCACGTATTACTTTAAAAAGTGCCAAATAGTGGAACCCAATTTCGCTGCTGGTTAATTTATTCAAAAATGCAAGACTCTGTCATTTGCTCTTCTAAAAGAAGAGCAAATGAACAGTCTATATCAAGGATTTCAAACTCTCTCAAAGGCTAACTTGGGCCAAACAAACAAAGTTTAACTCTAACGGTGGACCGCAAAAAAAAAATCAATATTCATAGAAACGTAGTATTATGTAGAATAATATATTATATAATAAACATACATAAAAGAACAAAAAAATTATGTTTACGCCCTGGCACTGACATCTCTTCTCTACCACTTTATTTTTTCTATTTCGGGAAAAAAAATTATTTTATTTTATATTATTATGTGTGGGCTGATGTGTACAAAAATGTTTGTTGTGGACCGCATGAGACCCGCGGGCCACGAGTTTGACACCTCTGGTCTACATGATTGATAGGTGACTATAAAAAGTGGAGAATGAGTGAATATTAACGTCGCACAGTGGGCAGTTTTCCCAATCTAGCGCTCTGAAAGTCCAAAAATGAAATTGCGCGAAATAAAAAAAAACAACCCTCTATTTATGGTCCTCATAGGCTCCCTAGCCATGTGGTAAACAGTTTTCGTCAGTACGCGAATGGAAATATTCTACAATCAGTGGTTTAGATCGTGTTTCTTTTTGCTACAAGAAACACTTGCGAGCGTCATTTTCTAGTAAGAAACTCAATCGTTCCGTCTGAAAAAGATTTTGCAGATTTAAGAGTTGTTTTTTTTTAAATACATGTCATGGGTAATAAATTTCTTGATTTGACTTTTAAATTAGGTTCAAGTTTGATTAAAAATTGTAAAAACATAACATTTAGCACAGCATGTAACTCCTACTAACATATGTCGGGCTCTTGTGTTTATTGGAGTAGAACTTTTGGGATTGACATGGAATGATCACAGTAATACTTAAGTCACATAGAGTAGATATAGGCCTTTAATTTAATACCAAATTTAGCTGCTACTACCTGCAACTCCCAAAGTTATGATTTTTTTTTCAGCGTTGGCCGATGGTATTACTCGGCGTGCCTTATTCAATGTTTGGAAGGAAGAGCAAGATACTAGCGTAAAACTTATGTTGTTTTGAGTTTTGTTAGGACTACAACGGACTTTGATAAATATGAGGACCAGAAGCAATTAAAATTTAGAAAAATTGTTCAAAATTTCTGCTCGTTTGTAGGGGAAAAATGGATGAGGTGCCATAGAAATGAAAAGTTCTTCTCTTAGTCGACTGATGCGTAGTTGTCGGGGGAGTAAGATTTATACTATATTTTATTATTTTTAAGAAAAAAATATACTAGTGTGGTATATTTTATCTTTATTTAAGCTTATAATAATCATTTTTTTTCAGAATTATAAATTTTAAAATGATTTTTCTTGGTTTGTGTTTTTTCAAAATACAAAATACCACTTCTCCCACAGTTATTTACAAACACATCCATTTTTTCCCCTGTGGCTTATATGTAATACATGTAACAAAATTAGGGATCCATTTTACATTAAATTGAATACTTCTTTCTTTAAAAAAATTAAATGTGGGAAATATTAGGCTTTTGGTTGAATTTTAGCATAAATATACATATATATATACTGCTGGACAATTGCTAAAGACGGATCACAAATTGCTATGTAGCATAACATTAAGCGAGACATGAGGCCTAGTAGGATAAAGTATAGTTGCCACACTGTTCAGACATTAGAGTAAAGAATATTTATTATTCTGGAAAGTACAAAAGCTGTGAAACATCTGAAAGAAAAAAAAAATGTTCATTTGATCTGCGTACGGAGAAATGGAACAATGCATCTAAAAGTCAGCAGGCACCTTAAAGAAAGGCATCAGTACGGAATATGTCCACCGTGGAGTGTGATGCAACATTCCACACGTCGTACCATACTTTGCACAACATTATCCAGCAGCTGTTGAGGCAATTTATCCCATTTCTCTGTGAGTGCACGGATGAGGGTGTTCTTGTTTGTCGGAGGATAGTTTCGACCAGCAACTTGCCTCCCCAAAGCATCCCACACATTTTCAATAGGGTTTAGATCTGGAGAACGCACTGGCCATACGAGCCATTGAATCCCTGGCTGTCTAGACAATCCTGAACAGCGAGTGTTCGATGACATGTTGCGTTGTCGTCCATAAAAACAAATTTATCACCGACAGCACCACGGAAAAGACGAACACGATGAAGTAGAACTTCATCAATGTATCGTTGGCCCGTCATAGTCCCATTCGCAACCACATGTAGGCACATGCGGCCATTTATCATGATGCCGGCCCACACCATGATACTGCATGTCGGATATCGGTCCTTTTCCTGGATATTTTTTGGACGATAAGCAGTACCACTCTCGCGCCAGATCAGTTGGCGTCTACAATCCGATGACAGACTGAACCTACTCTCATCTGAGAATAGTACGCATGCCCAGTCCTGTTCAGTCCAATTGTGATGCTCACGCCACCATTGCAAACGGGCAGTACGGTGCTGTCTGGTCAATGGGACACACACAACAGGTCTGCGTGCGTATAGTCCTCCTCTCCCCTCAAACGTCTGAAGCAACAGTTTTTCGGGAGATCTGCTTTCCTGAGGCCGCAAGAAACTGATTTGCCACCTGCTGAGCTGTGGTGCACCTGTTCCTTTTTGCTGATAGGACGATATATCTGTCTTCTGCAGGCTTCGTACTTCTAACACGACCTCCCCGTGCCGTCTACTACACATTCCAGTAGTTTTAAATGACTTCCACAGCCGTGAAACAACGCTGTGAGCGATGTCGAACTCCCTGGCAACATCTGTTATTTTTCGCCCTTCTTCGATCTTTCCAATAATTCGGCCACGCATAAAATCATCTATGTGATGTCGGGAAGACATGCCAAAAATTTTAAGTTCGTCTATTAAATCTTTCCTGTAAAACTTTGACTTGAAACAAAAACTGTCCACACGCGTCAAAACCTTTAAAGCTCTTATGAACGACGCTATCACGTGATGAACAGACGTGGGGAAAAAAATTTGCATATACTCATACTTCTTCTTACTAATATCCCACACTTATTCTAATTTTCCACTTTTTGCTTCCTTTCATTTTGTGGTTGCTATGGATGATAGTGTTATCCGTCCTTAGCAATTGTCCAGCAGTGTATATATATCAACATTTTATTATTTTTTTCTCCAAAACGAATTAAGGTATTGTAAAATTGATCCCTAAAGGTGTTTAAAACATTCTCAGAAATATTACAAAAATTTCATGTCAAAAAATTAAGTAACACAAAAAGAGTAGAGTTTTAAAAAATTCCAAATTTCTTAAAAGAAATTAAATTTGTAAAATTGTGTGAATAATATGTGAAAAATTTTATCTCGTATCAATATGAAATGCTCAAAAGGGTAAAATGCTAAAAAGAGTAATTTTTAAGTACATAAATAAAAAAATGCTCAAAGGGTGCCGAGTCCTTTTAATCACTAACTATTATCCTTTATTGTATATGTACAATGTTATGTTTGATTGTATTAACAATTATTAAATTTAATTTTTTTAACTTGCTACACTATTTCTTGTATTCTCTCTCTCTCTCTTTCTTATATTTCTTGTATTCTATTCTCCCACGTGTAAATTACTGTTTCCGTTAATGTCCTTAGATCCTTGTTCAAAAACTAGTTCCATTTAGCAATAATTTATTTTTGATCAAATTCAAACTAGACATAAATTAGCTAATACCCTATTAATCTTATTTGTTAGCAAAAAAACAGAAATGAATACCCAATTTACATTAATTCCTATGATTTTAGATCATTATGAAGACTTTAAAGCCATAAAATAATTTCCGTGCGCTAGATTGGGAAAATTACCCACTGTGCGTCGCACTGTTCAGCTACACGAGGGCTTTTTGGCGACGGACCACGTAATTTTGAATCATGATCAAGTGACGTGGACAACACCTGAGCTGGTTTCAAAGCTTCTGAGCTTAATTTCAAAGCCCATTTTAGCCATATTCAATCCAAAAATTACCCACGTCATCTTTATATAGACACATCGAAAATTTCGATCTCATGTACCCTCAAACAACAAAAACCCAATGGAAATCATCATCCGATTCGAGGCGACTGAGAAATTATAAAATGTATTGTACAATAACTGAATTAGAATGCTTAGCGATAATTGATAGTTTAGATAAATTCCATTGCTATCTTCATGGATCTCATTTCATAGTTCATACCAATCATAATGCATTAGTTTGGCTTGAAAATCTTAGTCAACTTTTTAAAGGGTCTTTAAAAGTTTCTATGTGTGATTTTGGTATAAAAATATAAGAAAGGTAGTATTATATATATATATATGTATATATATATATATATATATATATATATATATATATATATATATATATATATATATATATATATATACAGGGTGTTTCAGTTCCACATTTCAGAACTTCTAAGAGGGGTAGGGTACATCCTGACAACTCGAAATCATATAGCAATGTGGGGTCGGAAATGCTTTCCTGAAGCGGTGTTGTACACAGAAGCACCATAAAGAAAAGAGACCGTAAGTGAGAAATCGTTTTAATAATACATGAAAAGAAGCAAAAGGTACATGGATTAAAGTAAGTGTTCGAAGTTTCTTCCACGGGCTACAATGCACGCCTCACATCTCCGACGCATGGACATCCGAACATTCTGGAATACTCCTGGCGAATTTCGAATTTCTCCGGCAGCTACTGCGATTCTTGCAACCAGCTCCTCAGCATTGTCAACAGGGGTGTCATAAACTAGCGATTTCATATGACCCCAGAAATAAAAATCAAGACATGATAGGTCGGGTGACCGAGCAGGCCAACGCACGGGACCACCACGTCCGATCCACTGTTGACCAAATGTGACATCCAGGTAGTTACGAACGACTCCGCTAAAATGGGCAGGGGCTCCATCGTGTTGGAACCACATTGTCTGTTGCGTCGATGCAGAAATCTGTTCATCTCTCAAAAGTTGTGGCAATACTTGCTGCAGAAAGAGCAAGTAGTTAAGTCCGGTTAGACGACACGGGAACAGGTAAGGTCCGATCAGGTGATCTCCCATAATACCGGCCCATACATTGACCGAAAATCGAATCTGTGCTGCACGACGTCGTATTGCATGCAGATTCTCCACCGCCCAAATATGGTCGTTATGCGTGTTGAAAATTCCTTCCCTTGTGAAGGATGTCTCATCGGAAAACAACACTTCATCAGGAAAAAGGGGATTCGTAGCACATTTTCCAAGGTACCACTGTGCGAAAGCAACACGAGGTGCATAATCTTCCGGTTGTTGTGTCTGAACACGCTGCACGTGAAACGGATGCATGTCCTGTTCTCGGAGAATCCTCCAGACGCTGCAATGGGAAACCCCGACTGAGTTTGCTACACTTCGTGTACCCGTTCTTGGATTCCTCTCTACATGCTGAAGCACATTCTGTTCGACGGCTGGAGTCCGTGCTGTTCTTACCCTGACCATGTCAGCCCTTTCAAATGAACCTGTCTCAGCTAACCTTTGGTGCAGTCTTGCAAAGAAATTATGACTAGGAATACGCCTCATCGAATATCGTTCCGCGTACAAACGCTGTGCGGCTGGCCCACTACAATTTGCAGCCCCGTACGCCAAATGCATATCGGCTAACTCTGCGTTCGTGTCCATCCTACTAACTTGGCGTTCTTGTGCGAAATGAAGATTCCCTGCACGAAAGCTCGGAATTTTCGCACAACGCCATCTACCACGTCAGGAAAGCATTTCCGACCCCACAATGCTATATGATTTCGAGTTGTCAGGATGTACCCTACCCCTCTTGGAAGTTCTGAAATGTGGAACTGAAGCACCCTGTATATATAATGCTAAAGCTGATATGCTGACAAGAAATCATATTGCTTATCATGTAATTAATACAACCCCACAGAACCTTTATTAGATGTCAATAAAATAATTCATTTTCAAAATTTAGAAAATATATCAGCCCCTAAATGTTTTTAAAAGATGGTGTTTTGATTGTAAAAAGACTAGGTTTATTTAAATTAATTGTAGCCAAAGCTCTACAAGTGAAATTAATTTTAAAAAACTCATGAAAAATTTAGTCCCCCTAATGTAGCTACTTAGTTACAAATAATATCACCTCAATATTATTGGATTGCAATTCTGTCTGATATTAGAAATTACGTTAAACTCTGCGAAAATTGCCAGATAAACAAAGTCATATCAGAAAAATATAGACTGTGTGTGATGCGATCACTTCCTCCACTAAGTTTTGCTTACCAAAACTTTTTGGTGAAAAGAAATATTGTAATATGATCTTAAAAGTAAATAGTATACTCTCTATCCTTTAACCACCCGCTTCACTGGGTATTTCACGATGTTGTATAAATATATACTGTTGACATATATATATAAATTATTGATATCTAGCATTAAGAATTCGATTGTATTGAAAAATACATTTATAGCTGTAACTCTCACATCTTGACATAAAAAAAGGACAAAACTTCCGCAAAATCAATTTTCAGTGGATCAATACTCCGTAAAATAGACATGCGTGCTAAATTTCAAGTCTAAATCTAACAGAGCAAAAACGGAATTTTTATCGTTAATACGCCCCGCAACCCCGTTGAGAACATTTTTAGGGAATTTCCATTCAACAAAGGAAACATGCAAACACAATTTTATTATTATAGTCCTAGTAGTTCGAAAACGGGAATTTTGCATATCAATACGCTTCAGTAACTCCTCCGCTGTCCCCTGGAGTTAATTTCCGTAAAATCCATTCTTTGTGGAACTCTATTCAACTAAATAAACGTGCTTAACATATTTCGAGTAAATGGGTTAAACAATTCAAAAACAGGAATTTTTCTATAACTTTCGTTGATCCCTTGCAACCCCCTCCCTTGGGGGGTCGGTTTTAGCAAAAATCTTTGTTACAGGAACTCTATTTCATGAAAGAAACATACCTTCTAATTTTAAAGCAGTTAGGTCAAATAGCTTAAAAACGGAAATATATTTGCCTATTACGCCCCTTAATCCCCCTCAGTGCCCCTTGGAGGTCAGTTGTCCCGAAACCTATTTTGTAGCGGACCTCCACTCCATGAAAGGAATCTGCTTACCAAATTTCCATATTGTTCGTCTAATAGTTTAAAAATGAAAATAATTATGTATAAGGCTCCTTAAGCTCCCGCAACTCTCCTTAAGGTTCAATTTTCGCAAAACTCATTTTGCAGCAGACCTCTACTCCATGAAAGGAATCTGCACACCAAATTTCAAGACTCTACGTCTATTAGTTTAAATAAGGATATATAATTATCTATAACGCCTCTTAAGTCCCCGCAACGCCACTTGGGGGTCGATTTTCGTAAAAGTCATTTTGCAGCAGACCTCTACTTCAGGAAAAGAACCTGCATACCCATTAGTTTAAATAAGAATGTAATTACTTATAACGTCTCTTAAGCCCCCGCAACGCCCCTTGGGGCTCGATTTTACAAACCCCTTTCTTAGCTGATCTCTACTGCATGAAAGGAATATGCTTTCCAAATTTAAGGTATGTAGGTTTAATAGTTTCGGAGATATCGTGAGGAGTCAGTGAGTGAGTCGCCTTTCTCCTTTATATATATTTTGTGTTAAGTGTGAGAGAGAGAGATTGTGCTACATTGTGAAATTGAAAAGTAGAGTTATTACGTTTTTTTGTGAACTTTTTAGTATAATCCTTTACATGTATTTATTTTAATATGTTAAACAAATTTGCAATTTTGACAATAGCTATTTGTGTTTTAAGGTTGAATGATGTAATTTTAGTTATATTAAGGAAAAATATGCTCAAATGTATAAATACAACTAATATTGGTTTTTGTGAGAAACATAAGAAAATTTCTCATACTGCATTCTTTTTCCTAGATTGATTTTTTAAAATTTGTGTGTGTGTTTTTTAACTATTTTATTCTCATCAGTATATATATGTTAATTTCATTTAATTTTAATCTTACTTCATTTTGAAATTGTGGATTTAGATATGATGGTCACATATCCGGACATTCACTGTTCTCAAAATGTGCTCCTCTTCTAAATTTAAATTAATATCCCAACTCGAAGATTATTTTTCAAACTTATATATATTTCGTGGATAGAAAAGAATTCAATCATTATAATTTTTGTTGTTGTAGCCATCTGGCTGACGGAGTCAGATCTAGGCCTACGAAATTCCTCGTGGCAAAGGTCTTGATGTATGCCTGTCCTTAGTCGTAGCTTTGAGCACCATGCAGGTAACAGTACGATTTGGCTCGGTTAAATCAACACCTCCTAGATATAAAGCCTGGCGACTGAAATGAGGGAGGCTTGTGACGTCACATATAGTAGGTACAGAAACTCCTCCTGATTTGAAGTTCACTTTACTCGCCTAAGCCATTTTGATTGTTGCTCCTGTATAGTTCACAGCTTTCTACATTTTTATTAGAGATTTTCAATTTATTTGTGACAATTTTGGATAAGATCATAAAAAATTGGTCTACACATGCGTTGTACCGAATTGCAATAGCAATTATAAAGATACTGGTACAGTACAAATGTTTGGATTCCCAAAAGAGGACTCCCTTCGAAAAAAATGGATACAAGCCATTTCAAAAACAGATTTTGCTCCATCAAAGTATTTGAAGGTAAGTTTTTTAATTTTATTCTATTTATGGAAATTAAAATAATATCTTTATTTTATAAGTCTACAAATAACTTTAATAGGTTGTTCGATAAGACCTTTGAAAATGTACTCATTTCTTTTTCTTCATTTGAGTTTCTTAAACATTGGCAGTTCATTTTTATTTATCTACTCGTATAATGATAAAAGTGTTTTGTTTATGACATAAATATTTTGTAGCCCCAATAAAATTTATGTTTTTAAAAATGAGCCCAAACAAGCGTTGTTAATGAGACAAAAACTGTTTAGTGTTTTTGCTATTGCTGCTTTATTTTTGTGTCATTTATACCAAATACCTTTTCGTGGAATCAACGAAAGCACCTTAAGTATTAATAGTTTGTTAGCAAAGAAAGCCCATTATGATATACAGCTCGTAGTCATTGTAAATATGGACATAAGCAACCATTTATTGATTGTTTTGTATATAAATATGATGTGAGATACAAAATGAAAAACACATTCACAACAACAACAACAAATAACTAGATGATTTTTGAACTATTAGGATGACTTTAAAAGTAAGAAAAAACAAAGCTGTAAAAGTAAGCTGAAAACAGATAAACATGTGTGTGTGTGTGTGACTCAGCGTTAACCTTTCAATTCGTTAAATTCATAACTTCATTTTAAAAAAATCAAATTATCAGAGAAATTTTTGTCAATTCTAACAAATACTCTTTTTGTTGATGCAAAACAATACATATATATATATATATATATATATATATATATATATATATATATTATAATTTTATAGCTTTGTGAATTACACTTTTCGGATGATGCAATACGAAGATACACCGAAGCTTACAGTGAAAAGACTGGAGAGAAGATATGTGTCCCCTTAAAGTGTTTCAGAATACAAAAATTTGCTGTGCCAACTATTTTTACAGATTTCCCCACATATCTTTCTAACTCTGGAAATCCCGCTCGAGAATGTCCTGAACAGAGACTGCAAAGATTAGAAAATGAACACTTACAACGCTCAATCCAAGCAAGCATTATTCCAAGGAAGAAGTCGAAAAAAAGAAATCATTTACGTCGTTTTCAGAATTAGTGGAGTGTTTAAATGCAGAGGAGCTTCAGGACATATGGACTGTCATTTTTAAAAAGGATCTAGTAATAATTATGATGCTAGACACAATTATATCTCCTGTTATTCAAGCATCAGTGATTATAAATAAAGACTTATGTTTAACAATTCACATAGGTCAAACAAAGATAGACCAACTTGGTAAGTACAAATTTCCTGTAAAAGTTAATAATACTATAGTTGTAAATGAAATATTACACGAACTGGCTCTCAGAATAGAAATGAAAAGCTCCCATGATTTTCCTACAGCATTTGGTTTTATTGTTAATCATTTAGAAAGTATGTTTTCAGATTTAGATAATGATAAAAAAAATTGCACTCCATTTCTTAATTGACCAACTCAAATTTTTAATTAGTAACAAGTTTTCTTTTATATATTCCTCTGAAATGATGTTTTTTTTTTGTATATTACAATTCATATCACCTCATGCCTATAAATTTTTAAGAAATTCAGGATATCTCAATATTCCCCATCTCAGAACTTAGCGCAAAATTTGTACATCTTTAAAAACTAACCCTCAAACAGAACAATCAAATGAAAACTTTCTAGCATACATGGAAAAAAAGTAAATATACTAAAATCTGTTGACAAAACTGTCATACTGTCATAATTACTGTCATGAACTGTCATGATTCAAAGTCTTCTTTCTCCTCTTAAAGAAGTAGTTCATATACTGCCAGTAAAAAAAAATCGATGGAGAAAAATTGTTTGCTGTTATTAAAAAAACTATCGTAGAACTTGATGATATAAGATTCAAAGTTATAGGTGTAGTTTCTGACAATAATTATATAAATCGAAAAGCAATATCAAACTTTTCTGTTCCTCCCAAATTGAGCATTGTATATCCACATACTTCTGATTCTTCCAATCCTTTACTTTTTGTTATTGATTCAGTGCACATTTTTAAATGCATTAATAACAATTGGATTAATCAAAAAAAATGCAGGTCAATGTTTTTATTTTCCAGATTTTGAAAATCATAATAAGTTTCCATTATTAGAAGCAAATTTCTCTACACTTAAACAACTATATGACATAGAAAGTAATAATTTAGTAAAGTTTGCTTATGGTTTAACTTTGAAGGCTTTAGTCCTACAAATCTTGAAAAACAAAATGTGATATGCATGCTTAAGATATTTAATAATTTTGTTATTCAGTGGCTTCAACTATTAGGAGATCAACATAAACTAATTAGTTATGAAACAACATCAATTTTTATTTCTTATAATTTGTACATGGTGGAAAATAATTAATGTTAAAACACCTTTTTAAAGGGACAACATTTGCTTGATCCTTATCAGCAACCGATTACTCTATCTCCAGACAAACAAACATGTGAATTTTTTCTTCATTTTCTTCCCGTTGCAGCTCTACGTCTTCTTCTGTTTCTTTTGGAAATCTTCTTCTTTTTGTTTGCAGTATACAGTCCTTCTTTTATCTTTCGGCGACTTCTTTTATTCCTTTTGTTTTCATATCTCGTTCGGGGATTGAAGCAATGACGCTTCGCATTTGCAATTCTTGCTCTTCGGAGCCAAGTAGGCTATAAAACAAAATTATACACTTTAAAATATAAAATTTATAAAACCCACGAAACATTACGAAATTATGAAGAAATATTTAAATAGAAAACAATGTAAATCACACTTTCTTTTCAAACCCATAATTTATAAAATTTGAACCAGGGGTCGGCCACCTATGTCACATAGAACAATTCTCAGTGGCACTCTGCACTACTTCACAGATTTCACAATATTTGAGTGGATGGAAGTTGATAAATTTGTAATGGATCTTATTTGACAAACATTTTCAGAATACGGACGATTACGAAAAAACTAAATGGTAACTCCAAAGTTAAATTTAAAGCTATTTTGTAAATTATTGAATGCCATTGCCGGAGAAATTTAATTATCAGAAGAGAGAAAATTGCATATACTCTGCTTTACGCTTTTGCTTCGACATATCTAAGTGAAAAATATTTTCTCATATGAAAAATATTTCCAGTCCGCAAATAAATTGTTTAGCAACAATGCTCAGAATCGTGTCAAACAGAAAATCTCAAATTATACCCCTAATTTTGTGATATGAAAATATAGCGGTGCAAGCAATAGGTTCTTTTATTTTTTATTTAACTTTAATCAAAGAAAATATTTATATTTTATGTTGTATATTTCTTATTTTAATGAGTATGTTTAAAAGCATTTAATATATGCACTTTTAATTTTTTTTTTTACATTTTGTTGTTGAAGAAATAAAGTGGAGCAATTCAGGAAAATGGAACTTGGCGAAGAAGATCAAATTTAGAGCTCTATCAATCATATAAAGAATCTGACACTGTTAACTTCAAAATACAACGAATTAAATGGGCACGCCACGTTGTCAGAACGGACGAAATCTGCACTGCTAAAAAAGTCTTCAATGCTCAATCAATTGGTACACGAAGAAAGGGCAGGCCAAACCTTAGATGGATTGATGGCATAGAAAAAGACCTCCTAGTTTTGAGAACTAAGAATTGGAGAACACTAGCAAGAAGAAAGCTGGCCTGGAAAAGACTTCTTGGGAAGGCCAAGGCCCACCCTGGGCTGTCGAGCCGCTGAGAAAGGAAAGAAGAAATAAATACATTTTTTGCGGTTTATTTTAATGTTAAGGAATCTCTTAAAATAATGCAAAATTAATGTATAATAAAACAGTAAATCCGTATTATTGACATATATTCTCTTACTCTGCATGCATTATCGCGAGAATTGAAATGTTTCAAACATGTTTTATTGAGTGGCTCGCTGAATCACATTCATACATTGGTTTGGCACGCCGGAGTTTAAAGGTTGCCGACTTCTGATTTAAACCATGAGTAAGGAACACGCCACCCATTCCATCAGTTATCAGTAACCTATATCGCTTGTACCCAATAGCGCACACGGGGGAGTCAAAAGTTCACCATTCTTGTATCATGCTCCTTTTGATTTTGTCCATTTTCGAGAACAAAACACAGTAAAAACTAATTTTTGAATAAATAATTAGCATTAATTAATAAAATTAATCATTAATAACAAGTAATTAATTAAATTTTACGTACTATATACTTAGAATTATAATCAATCGGAAAAAAAATCAAGGGCTTTGTGGGGGTCCAAACCCCCAGGACCCCCCCCCCTTGTGTGCGCCACTGCTTGTACCATTTGGTTGTATACTAAGAAATTGAAGAAAATTTATGATTTTTTTACTATAAATCTTTTTCGGTCCCTTCCTCTTATTGAAAAAAAAAATTAAGGAAAAAATAAGGATCAATGCAATGATTTTCCAGTGTATGATTGGAGCACTATCTGAACTTTTTCATGTACATTATCAACCGCATGTTAATAATATAAAAATTGGTTGAACTTCTCATGTATCTGAGTTCTTTTCTGCTTTTCTTAATATTCGACATAATTCTTTTTTTTTCTCTCTTATATCCTCTTTGGATTATTTTTTAGCTTAAGAGTATACTATATCATTCTTAAATCAGTTAGCTGTACAATTGATACTTATGTTTTAAAAAGCTAATTTTCATTATATTATATCATGATAATTAATTAAATTTAAGGAAGGTCGACACTTGAAATTCCAATTAATGTAAAATCCAGCACGCCTATATACATGGGTTGGTAATCATTGTCTTTGACATGTTGAAATTTGTATCATTACATTTTATATTCATCTCTCGAAAAATAAACGCTTTCTGTTTTATTAACTCGAGTTAAATTCAGTGTAAAGAAATCATAAATTACTTTTCAATGTTCCCTACATTTTAAGTCCGCATAGATTTGTTTCATTCGTAAAACATCGCTGTCATGGTATTGAAACATGACTTATATGTTATTTCCCCTGCAACAACATTCTCCGCGGGGAAAAATTGAGTTTTACATTCAAAGTAAAAAATAAAAAAGTAAAAGTGAAAAATAAATAATTGTAACCATAGAAGTGACCAGGGTTACCAGATTGTCAACAAATTTGGCGGAAAATATGAAATCGCCAAGGAAACATCGAGAAGACTGTAGAATTGACCCTTCTTTGAATTTCCATGAGACTTCCATGGGCCTTTGAAACAAAATCAGTAGGGTTTGGAAGATAGCGCAGTTGGGATCAGAATCTGGGTGTTGATTGCGATAAGAGAGGGACTTTATATGTCTGAGTTCTTGCTAGTGGAACTATACTAGAGAGCCGTTTCTCGAATGATGTAGATTTTATTTGTAACGAGAGCATTTTGCACTAATGTAAATAATCTGTTATAGTACTTCTTTGTGCTTATACGTCAATTTATCTTCGTATAATCACCAGTCCATCCTTGTCTATTAATAAATCTGTTATTCAAATAATTTTAGTAATTGGCTACTTTCCCCCCAAGCAAAATTGTAACATTATATATTTTATATGAATCCCCCTCCTTTGATTGGTCGCCTGCTGTTTAATAACTAAAGAATTTTGAAATTAATACATACATTACCTTATTAAAGTGCATTAATCAATTATTTTAAATATCTAATTATATACTTCATAAAAAATGAATTCATTAAAAAATCAGCTTTTATGTACCGTATAACTATTAAATTTCATTATTTATTAATTTTATAAGTAAATTAACTATGGAAAATTTAAATGCAAAATAAAGGTGCAATATATTATACAGCAAACAAAATTTCATTTATTAACGGGAAAATATACAATAGGAAAATTCATTTCAATAAAGGTAATTTAAATGCTATTTCGAATTGCATAAAATACTGTTTTTTAAAACATGGCAATCTTTTTTGCCGGTACTAGTACTTTGAACTATAGAGACCAATCGGAGAAATTTCTTTTGTTTTTCACATCTTCAATCGTAACAAGTTTTTGCTCATAGAAGCTGCACTACTATCAAGAATATCTCTGATTTACAGGAGAGGTTGATTATCGTCACTTCCTCTAAATACGGTTATGGAGTGTAATCCTCACAAAGGTTTTTAGAATAACAATTTCATCTTAAAAACATTATTTAATTTTCCTTTTTCCCCAAGAGCTATTCAGTTAAACACGAACTCATGTTTGTTATGATCTATTACAAAAGCCTGTTATCAAAGTTATTAGTCAGATTGGAAACTGAATAAATTTTTATTTTACATTTTTACGCGTCGTAACTTATACGAAATAACTTATTAAATCATAGAGCAAAAGCAATTACCTATTATTACGATTTTTACGATTTTCCCTATTTCATTCTTTTACATGACGCAGCTAAATATATTTTTGCGAAAAAAATATATAGATGGAGAGTGGGCATCATGGGTAGTATGAGATACCGAGAATTTGGCTCTGTTTATAGCTGCTAATGCGTGGGAAAACATTGAGGTACTGAAGAAAGACTGTCACACGATACATTGCAAGGACAGTTGACCACTTGTCGCCACGTCACTCGCTACAAAACAAAGTGTGTTTTGCGATTTTCAAAAGTTTTCAGATGTATGTTTTCAAACATTTTAACGTGCTAGTAAACTTGTGACTTGAACGTTGAAGTTAAGCATAATGTACTTTTAAAGAATTGTAGTTTGTAATATTGTGGTCGTTTTTTTCAGATGACAATGTTTTGTCCTTCAGTTTAAATATTCATTTTCGAAGATGGTCAATCTCAGCGATACTCAACCCGTGGGCCGCATGCGGTCCACCGAGCGTTTTTAAGTGGTCCATTCATGACCCATTGTTCTGAGAAATTTTTTTATTTAAGACAATGTAGTAAAAATTTGGTGGGAAATTCTTTGATACACGAAATCAAATATATCAATTTTGCTTTTTCGCTGTCGATGCCGAGCGGCTGCGAATTGATATTCTTTTTAGTGATAACAGACAACGTGGATTGGCGACAATTTTATGGGTGGAACTGATTTTGTGTGTGAACAACCTGTCATACCTTGCAAGCGAAAAATATTCAAATGATTTGGAGGTTGACTGTTGTGTAGTGAAAAGCAAACATGGATTTGTACTTGTTTGATTTGTCACGAAAGTGTTGTATTTAAAAATACCAATAAACAGAAATTACTTAATGACATTTTTCCTCTTTCAAGAGGTGATAAACAGGCTTCATTGAATATTCTTTGTGACAACAACAAAATATTTCATGAGTGGTAATCTCACAGTAGTAACAAAGACATCCTAAGAAGTTTGTTACATTATTGGTAATCATATGAAACCATTTACTGATGCAAAAATTGGGAAGGAGTGTTTCTTAAATTTTTTAATTTAGTGTTAGTGACAAAAATAAAAAAAAATTAAATAAAGCAAAACAGGAGTAATGTAATATTTTGATCAATTTTCCATATTTTAAATCCCCCCCTCTGTTTAATTTCATGTTGCAGCCCGCGTGAAATAGCTAACATTCGTATGCGACCCGCGTGAAATGGCTGACATATGTATATGGCCCAACAGAAAAAAAGGTAGAGTACCCGTGGTCTATCTGATATTATAGATTACTAGATATTCCAAAATACCCAACACATTCTATTCTGTTGTATCATTTGTAACAGACTTCATGCCATCAACTAAAGAATCAGACAAAAAAAAAAAAGACGCTGAAGGTATTTTCTGTCACGGAAAATTCTTCATAGATCAACGAGGGAAAAATTGGATTCAATGATTCAGTTGGTTTCTGTGAGCTCACATTGACTATACTGGACTGCGAATTTTGTTAATAAACTCGAAACAAAAAAAATGACATTCACGTATTCTTAAAAATATGGCTTTTATAGTTAAAAATAATTATGCAAAAATAACCATTGGAAAACTAATTGTTTTCCAATGGTTTAAACTACCTATTCCATATCACCCGACTATATTCCATAATACCCTCCATTTATCATTTTTTTAAAAAAATAATTTTTTAATAACAACAAAATAAATATTATTTTTCGACAAGTGATAATTCCTTGCAATCATTTATTATATATGTTCATGATAATTTTGAAGACTTATCACAAAAACCAATAAAGATATTTTTAGAAATGTAAATGGTCGAGACTCGGTGTAATAGTAGTACTCCTTTAAGGTGTTCAACCCTCAATGTATTTCCGCCGAATGGCCAGTCAATTCGGAGAAAATAAGACTTCGAAAATCACGCTTAGCTTTTATACAATTAAGTTCTACTTTCTAATATTACAGTGATGGAATAGCACAGTTGGTAGGACGCCTGTTTTCTATGCGAACGGATAGGGTTCGAATAACCAGATGAACTTTTTTCTTCAATTCAATTAATTATTTTTTAAAATTAAATAAAATTATTTATGAAAGGTTTGTTGAATATTAAATGATATTTTATGCAATTATTTTATATTTTATAAATTAAAAAAAATTAATGTAATCATATAAATATTTATATTAAATTTTATGTATAAATGTTTTATATTAATAAAAAAAATAATATTTATATAATAAAATATATAATAAATATTAAATGATATTTACATAAAAATTCGTTACAAATAGTTTTATAACGTGAAATGCAATATACTATAAATAAAATATTATATATAATATAAAATAATTTATAAAATATATTATCATTAAATTATTTTATAATTAATATAATAAAAATAATGCATGCCTTTTTTATATATTATTAATTTAATTGCTTTATAATTATATAAAATATTTAATAAGTCCTTTTTAAAAAATTATTTAACTTTAATAAATTTATTTAAATAATTTTAATAATAAATTAATAATAAATTAATAACAATTTAAATAATAAATTAATAATAATTTAAATAATAAATTAATCACAATTTAAATAATAAATGAATAATAATTTTAATAATAAATGAATAATAATTTTAATAATAAATGAATAATAATTTTAATAATAAATTAATAATAATTTTAATAATAAATTAAATAATAAATGAATAATAATTTAAATAATAAATTAATAATAATTTTAATAAATCAATAATAATTTTAGTAATAAGTAATTAATTTTAATTAATCTTAAGTAATTAATTTTAATTAATCTTAAGTAAAAAATAATTTTAATTAATAATAATTCATTTTAATTAATAATAATTCATTTTAATTAATAATAATTCATTTTAATTAATAATAAGTAATTTTAATTAATAATTAATTTTAATTAATAATAAGTAATTTTTTTTATAATAATTACTCAATTTTAATTAATAATTTATTTATTTATTTTAATTAATAATAATTAATTAATTTTAATTACCAATGATTAATTAATTTTAATTAATAATGATTAATTAATTTTAATTATTAATAGTTAATTGATTTTACTTAATAATAATTAATTAATTTCTAATAATAATAATAAATTTATTTTAATTAATAATAATTAATTTTAATTAATAATAATTTTGAAGCCCAGTGGCTGAGTGGTTAGAGCATTGCGCTTAAACAGATCCGAGGTTCAAACCCGGGCAGGGGCAAGGTTGACTCATTCTTTCATTCCTTCAGTGGGTCGATAAAATGAGCATAAAGTTTGTTTGGGAACTTAACACTGTGAGTTTCGCGTCAGACTGACCATCTGACCGGAACATATGCTCAAGCACCTCAGGGACCATGGTCACGTATACTGAGTTGGGTACAGTAGGCCTTGGCTATCATAAGCTGACGCGACATTGAGTTAAGTTAATAATAATTTTAAATAATCTTAATGATAAATAATTTATAAATAATAAATTTATTAATTTTTTTTACTTTATAAAATACAAAATAATAACATAAAATATCATTTAACATTTAATAAACCTTTCATGAATAAATTTATTTAATTTAAAAAGAATAATTAAATGAATTGAAAAAAAGTTCATACCGTTATTCGAGCCCTATCCTCCCGCATAAAAAGCAGGCGTCCAACCAACTGTGTTATTCCATCACTGGGTTAAAGTAAAACTTAATTGTGTGTATAAAAGCTAAGCATGAATTTTGAAGGCTATTTTCTCCGAATTGAAAAGCTATTCGGCGGAACTACATTGAGTGTTGCACACCGCAAAGAAGTACTTCTATTACACCGAGTCTCGACCCTAAATGAATTTCCTTAGTCGTGCCCTTCCCTTGTTAGGAGGTTTATTTATTTTTTTAAAAAAAAAAATTGGAGCCTCTCTGAAATTTTTAAAGAGTGATAGAAAATTTTAAACACTATACAAGGTGCTCAAAAAGAGTTGACAAAATACGAGGCGTGATTATAACCATCAAAATGAAAAAACCATACGATAAAACCTAGATCAACACTCCACTCTGGTTAGCAGAAAAGAATAAATTGAGATGTCTAAATTGAACTGTTAAAAGTGAAAAGGTAATGTGAAATAACGAAATTATAAGTTACCCAATCCCATTTGCTGTGACAAGAGATAAAGACTTAAAGTAGAAGTCCAATGGATTGTTGCACGGATAATACTGGTAATGAAAGAAAGGCGCATCCCCTCTAGGACTCCTGACATCGTGTTTATCCTGCCTGCTTCAACAACGATTCTTGCAACAAAATATTTCGTGCTCTGAACAGGTGACTCGTCCACCAATATAGCTAACAAGACGTTGCTCTGATTCCAAACGTGTTCTTTCCGAATGTTTAAAATATGATTTAGGTGAAACTAGACCTCATATTGTCAGAAACTGCGAATTGCTAGTCGTCATCTGGAGCTTCCACGTCAGTACTGTGACATGCAACAATGTCAGTTACTACTGTTCGTTACTCTTGTGGAGGGAACTACTTCAAATCCATTGAAGGTAAGCTTTTCCATTTCTCGCGGAGACCGTGGTAGCTAAGTGGTTATGATCGCGGATTCGCGGTGGCTGTGGGTTTTCGTCCTGGTGCCGCTGAAGACATACCGTGTAGAGATGTTGATGTATGTTAAATCTATCAAGATTCAAAGTCCTCACGTGACACGGTTTGCAAATTTGGAGAGAGGGATTCTAGATCCGTCACGTGACTGAGGTTCAAAGTTACAAGTTTCGTCACCATTAGCCCTCGTTTTGCTTACCAGAGAGTGTGCGATATTAACAAAACAATACATCATTTGAACATAGATTTTCATATTGTTTAAATCACTGAATATTTTTAAATTCCTTACAACCTCGATGTGCCCAAATGATATTTTCCGTCTCTCATGGCTTTCACTGCCTTTGGTAAATATGGGTGTCGTGTCTCCGGGACAACCTACTAATAAACTTCCTCTTTCTTAGAAGATACTTATTTTTCTACATTTCTTCCCCTTACTACCAAATTATAAATATACATGTGGTGACGGCCACTACTAACATGCCTCAAAGATGGATGATGCTCTGCTTGGAACATCTTTTGCACATATCTGATAGAGCACTAAAAATCTTTTGTTTTGGAGCCATACTCTCCGTAGACATTCGAGGATGGAGACGCCATCATGAACAAGACGCCTCGTGTTTGTAAGACGATAGACAACGAAGCAATGAGCACGATGGCTCAAATATCGAAAAAAAACCCGACTCAAGTTGTAAATAATTCGTAAATATTATTATCCGTAATTAAACTTTAATTTAAAATTTAATGCATCGTGTTTAATGAATCGCTGACCTTCAACTCAAGCTCATTTGTAGCAAGTATTTAAATAATACATTCGCTTACTTATAAATTAATGCATACATGTCATAACTTGGCTTCATAAGGCCCTTACGCCGATAAAACCAAATCATATTTTAAAAATCCAAGAAAAGGTTCTAAAAGAGCTGAAGTTATACTAAAATATAAGATGTTTTATGATGGTTTAAACATAGGCTATATATTTTTTAGAAGATTTCTTAACTTTAGATAATTATTCTTTCAACTGTAGTTGTAATTTTGATACTAAGCTTAATAGTACACTTTTAGCTTATTCTTAAAAAAAATTCATGTAATTTGGTTATATAACTAACTTTGGTTGATAAAACTGCAAGATTCAAATGTACCTTTCTATAATATACTGTTGGTCTGACTCGGTCTATAATATACTGTTGGTCTGACTCGGTCTATAATATACTGTTGGTCTGACTCGGTCTATAATATACTGTTGGTCTTGACACTGAGTTTCTAACTTTATGGTTGAATATTATTTTTGAGATTAGATTCATGTTACAAATCTAAAAACAAATTTGTTAATTACGTTTAGGTCAAGTTGATTGGTGGAAGGTAATTAAAAAGGGAAATATGAAAAACTTACAATTCTTGATTTCGATACAGTCACATAAAGATGAAATTGATGACCAGGCATAAAACTGTCATGTCGTTGGTCTAAAAATAAAATAAACAAAAATTAACATTCAAACTTATCAAACCATTAACTGTACCAAATTTTACATTAAAAGAAGGCCACATTATTTTTGAAAGAATTCAATTTCGAGATATGTATTATTCTGAGCTTTAAATATATATTTCTATATTATTTTTTTTAAATAAATCTGATGATGTTGTGCATTTAATTTTTTTTTGTTTGTTGATATTTTGTCATATTTCGTAGTCAGTTCAAATGAAAATATACACACAGAGAAAGGGGACGAGAATTTTTCAGAAAAAATTTGTCCATACCTCAGTCCTGCATTGAGTAAAGGAGGGAAATTACATCGCAGACAATTTAAGGTGTCCAACTATGTTCGGAACCGTGATTTGGCAAAAGCATATACATGGATAATACTTACGATATTTAATGTCACTTAGATTAGAAAATGTCTTTAAAATTGTTTTAAGAATAGTATTACAATAAAAATTATTTGAGTACAATATTTTGACAAAAAATGAACATAGAATGACCAAGTTTCAAAATAGTCTCCTTTTGTGAAAAATTCTTCTACAGAGTGTTTTTTTCCAGGTATAGAAGTTTAAGTTGGCATTACTTTCCAAGATGGCGACCGATTTAACAGCTGTCAAGTGATTTATTCTCAGTTTGGTTTGGCAATTCATCATGAATAGACTCACGCCTGAACAACGCTTTCAAATTGTGCAATTTTATCTCGAAAATAATGGTCGATTTTCATAAGCGAATTTTGTTTAGCGATGAAGCGCACTTCTGGTTGAATGGCTACGTCAACAAACAAAACTGCCGCATTTGGAGTGAAGCTAATCCACAAGTGTACATCGAAACACCGTTACATCCAGAAAAACTGACTGTCTGGTGTGCTTTATGGGCTGGTGGAATCATTGGTCCGTACTTCTTCAAAAACGATGAAGGCCACAACGTTACAGTCAATGGTGATCGGTATAGAGCCATGATTACCAGCTTTTTCATTCCTGAATTGAACAATCATGATGTCCAGGAGCTGTGGTTCCAACAAGACAGCGCAACATGTCACACAGCTCGTGCCACAATCGATTTATTGAAAGACACGTTTGGTGACCGCCTAATTTCACGTTTTGGACCTGTGAATTGGCCTCCAAGATCTTGTGATTTAACACCGCTAGACTATTTTCTGTGGGCTATGTAAAGTCATTGGTCTATGCGGATAAGCCACAAACGCTTGACCATTTGGAAGACAACATTCGCCGTGTTATTGCCGATATACGGCCACAAATGTTGGAAAAAGTCATCGAAAATTGGACGTCCAGATTGGACTACATCCGAGCCAGCCGTGGCAGTCCTATACCAGAAATCATATTTAAAATGTAATGCCACAAGATTATCTTTCGAATAAAAAAAATTCATGTCCATCGAATAATACATCGTTGTTTTATTGCAATTTAAAGTTCTATATACCTCCCAAAAAAACACCCTTTATTATAATAATATTTTGCCTGTATGTAGCTCAGACCTCTGTACAGAGGCTCAACTAGAATTTTGAAATATATAACTTAGAAGTGGGTTTATCCATGTTTTACTACAGCAGAGGGGAGAAATTTTAAGGAAATAACGCCGATAATTATTTCAATGGGTTGTAACTCTGAAAATAATGTGAATTTATCAAAAATCATAGCTCAAAATCTCTGGAGAGAAGTCTTTACTTTATATAAGCAAAATATTATTATTTTAGAAGCATTTTTTATAAAAGGCGAATATTTTGAGAAAAGGTTATTCTAAGCTAAATTTTTGCCAAAATATTGTATTTAAATATTTTTTTTATTGTCAAAATGTCCTTAAAACAACTTTATACGTGTATTCTTATCTAAGTGACACTAAATATCCTGAAAATTATCCATTTATGTGCTTTTTTTAAAATCACGGTTGCGAACGTAGTCGGATGCCTTAAAATAAAAAGTTACTTAAAATATGTGAACTGTCATAAATTCCTTAAGTTCCAACCCGCCCCCGGGGGGGGGAATAAAAGTATTCAATTATAATTTAAAAAGGAACAAAATTATTGTAACGGTTAATGCTTTAACTATACATACTTTAACTACACAAAAAATAATTCTGAATAAATTCACAGAATTCATTTCCTTCAACAGCACTACAGCCTGTCACAGGCTCAGGCTCTCTGTAAGCCTCCTCCATCTGACTCAATTTGGAGAGATAATCTACCGTTGACTTCCAGATTCCTAAAATCTCTCTCAACAGAATCAACCCACTTGTTGGGGGGACTTCCCCTTTTCCATGTACCTTCAATTTTTGAACATGTCACTAAATTTAGCTGGATGTGAATCATACCTAAAAAGGTGTCCAGGCCGTCTAATGGGGCTAGCCTTTATAATTTTGACAATAAATATCCGGTTATTTAAATCTACTGCAAATTTCATAATTATATTGCATTCTATAGACATCATTTTGCATACCTGTACCTAAGATTTTGCGAGGTGTTTTTCTCTCAAAAATCAGCAGTTTGGCCTTTTCAGACTTAACTAATGGCCAACACTCGCTGCCATACAAAGCAATAGAATTTTATTACTTACCATAATTAATTGTAACTAGTAACAATGGAACTTGATTACTGTATGGTTCTACATAAATGAAATAACTATAAATATGCAAAGAAATTACAATGTCTAAGTAAAATACCACCATAACGGCTACAAAGCTTTGCACTGGTTCTGGTGGAATCTTCATAAGCCAGTAACAGCCGTCGGGCAGGGGTGATCACTTTTGTCTAGTGGTTATGTTGCGCGGCAACGAACCTTAGCGTCACGGGTTCTGTCCTCGGATAAGCACCTCCACATTGGTGACCTTGAATGAATTAAGAAAAACGCAACCTTCGCGCAGCTGTCGTGGCATCATCTACCCGCAACAAGCACAATCAAAGCCGTCAGACCAACTTGACGCTTCAACCAAAGTCGTCAGACCCACTTGACGCAACACCACCAATTAACAGCAACAACTCACACGCTTCCTACGCTCATCATAACAAAAATCGTTCGCCTACCCATCGATTTGCTGGTGGGGAGTAATGTGGTGGTATCTTTAAAAGCCAGTTTCAGCCTCCGGACAGAGGTGATCACTTTTGTCTAGTGGTTATGTTACACAGCTACGGACCCTGGCATCGCGGTTTCTATCCTCGGATATCCACGGCCACACTGGTTGTAGAAGTCACGTTTAAAGGGAAGATTTGATCTGCTTATTTGAGTATCCACTGATATGCGGCCAAAGTAACTGAGACAGAAAAGGATTCCTGTTAGCGCCGATCAGTAGTCCTTTTTTAACTCAGCTTTTCCAGTGAAGTCGCAGTCGCAGCATTCTTAATCGTGCGGCAGCGCATTCTTTTAATTTATCTTTTTAAATAGATATCATTATTGAAAAAAATTTTAATCCTTATTTTTTTTTTTTTTTTTAAAAAGTGGGATAACCGATGCATATAATTGTATCTTTCTAGTGCATATTGATCATTCTGAGGATAGCTTTATTTTTAGAGTTCCCGGAGGAAGAAAGCAAAACCAAACATGACTAGCTTTTTCATACCAAATTTTACTATAGTTTTGGGAGATACCGAAAATTACTGGATACCTTCTATGCTATGCTTTTGCTTTTCTTAATGGAATAAAACTGCAAAAATAGGAATAAAACTTTATCTTTAAAAAAAAACGTCATACCGGGTTGAAATCTGTGATAGTATACATCAAAATGAACTGAAGTTTACGAAAAAGATATCAAAATAAATATATAAACACAAACAGGTTTTTTTTATGACTTTTGAAACAATATAAAATTTACTTTAATTGAAAGTCATTTTTAAATTAAGCAATTAATTATTCGTATAAATGTGTAGAACTTTACGTTTTGTGCATCATGCCGTAATGAGTTCTTACAATCGAATTTTTAAGCATAGAATCATATCACATTGGGCAAATCTCAAGATTTTGGGATATTTTACGGACTCCTGTAGCCCTTCGAAACATCATTAAGGCTAAAATAAAAGTTTGTGTCTCCAATTACAGTGAGACTGTAGACATGTTTAAGGTTAAACCTGAGCTCTGTACTGGGAAGGAGGCAGGACAATTCCTCTTCTGCTCAATACGTGATAAGCAGAGAGAGAGTCAATGGACTCTCAAACTAGAGATGGCTTCAAGAAATAAAATTAAGATAAAAGTTCAAAGATACCAGGAAATTAAATTTTCAGGGGCGTGCTTAATTATACTTAATGTAACTCTAGTACACTAATTACATAATTATATTTAACTAACTTCAAGATTTTAAATTAGCATTACAAATATACATTGATAACTTTACTTGTACAATTTATATATAAATTAATATTGGCTTGTAAATTACCTCCTGTTCAAAAATCTGTGATGTTTGCAAAATATAAGTTGCAATCATGTATGAATAAATGTTCGTAATTTATAATTTGTTTTAGAGTTTTTTTAAATTCCATTGGTAATTCTCTAACACGGTAGAAGTTATACCCCGCACGGGTACAGAAAACCCTTCAAAGTAGCTCAAGGGTTCATTGTGAAGGTCGCGTGTGTAATCTAGTTTCTTATCACAAGGCAATACAAAGCTTTTATCTTCAATTTGAAGATAAAAGGGGTTTTTTTTCTTTTCATGTAATTATAATTTTTCTCTGAGGATGAAAAAATATTTACCACCGCAAGCTCTCTTGAATTAAAACACAAGATAACTCGACTTACGACAAAGTTCCATTCTGTGATTAACAGATCATACGACAAATTTATATTTTTCCAAGACTATTTTCATTCAAATGAGTACTAAATATTGTACATAAGACGCAAACATCAAATATATGTACACAAATAATGATTGCACATAATGTAAAAAAATGCAATTTTTAGCATCAGTTTTGGAAATTTTTAGACCCTACTAATATAAGTGATATTTTCCTTCATTTAGTTCATAAGTAAGGGTGGTCCCAAGTAAGTAAAGATATATAAGAAAACACTTATAATTGCAATGTAGTTCCTCTAAGAGTTTATTTTTGTTTTATCTCAGATCCTGGTGTTATATAAACTTATATTAATTACATATAATTTTAATTCCTCTCTCTCTCTCTCTCTAATGTGGCCGCGGTAGCCGAGTGGTATAGGTATCGGATCGTGGTTTACCTTGTCACGAGTTCGAGCCCAGTACCACTGAAGACCCGCCGTGTAGGGCAGCGATGCACGTTAAATCTGTCGAGAGCTTAAACGTCCTCCCGTTGGTGTGGTAGTTAGGAGAGGGGGTGCCAGCTCAGGTGTCGTCCACGTCACTTGACCATGGTTCAAAATTACGTGGTCCATCGCCAAAAGCCCTCGTGTAGCTGAACAGTGCGACGTAAATATTCAATCAATCAATCTCTCTCTAGTATCGTTAACTTTCTTATTTTGTTTAAATAATTATATCTTCTTTTTACTAGTAGTTCAAAGTACATCTTATTATAATAATTAACCTCAATATTAAATAAACCTTTACAAATTAAGCAATTTGAGTATTACATCCAACCTTTTTTATATCTGAATTGGATTGGGGCAATGGTATATTTGACTTCAAAGCTCAATTACGTGACAAAGATGACACTCTAAGCTAGGGATTTCCAAACCTAAGGACTTTGCGGGCCACTTCGAAAATACATTGTAATCTCGCGGACCGTACATAAAAATATGTACTTTTATATCAGATTTGGAAGGAAAAAAAACATTTATTCAGTGAAAATTTAAAATAGAATGAATTATTATTATTTTCATTATTTTTCATGTATACAGATATAGATAATATAATAATGTTTATATAATATAATAATGCAATGATGAAATAATGCTTACAATATTACAGTTACCATTTTCTTGAAAATTACGGTGTTCCTTTTGACTTGATCTTTCGTTACTAATTGTTGAAATTTGATAGTGCTGTCATTCGCAAACGATTAAGTATACGTTGCCCTTTATCTTAACCGACCAGAATATTTTTTTTTAAACTTTAAAAAACATGTCTGACTGACTCTTGCATTTTGGGCACTCCAAATAGAAAAGGAGGAGGAGACATGAAAGTCGCGCACACACTAAGAATCATGTACCATCCATGGTAAAGGATATGCATAATGCAATTCGGATTATATTAAAAAAGTAATTTATTATAGAAGAATCAATTGTAACTGTTTGATAAATTATAAATGTATTTTAATCTAAAAGACATTTCTATTATCAAAAAGGATTTATTTTAAAACAAGAACAGGTAACAGGCAAATACATTGTAAATTTATAATATATATATATATATATATATATATATATATATATATATATATATTATATATAAATAAATTTCAAAATAAAAATATTTATAAAACCCCTCAAATAAATTTCAAAATGAAAAAACTTTTTAAAACCTGATATTTAAAATTTTTTATATATATATATATATATATATATATATATATATATATATATATATATATATAAAGTTGCGGCTTGACGACTCTTTTTAAAAAAATTTAAATATCAGATTTTTAAAGTTTTTCATTTTGAAATTTATCGATATATATATATATATATATATATATATATATATGTATATATATAATCAAAATATAAAAATACACAGATAGTTATAGAACCTAAGATAACTATACTAAATAGGAAGAAATAGTCACAGTAGTACAATAACAAACTCCTGGCCTTAGGAACCAGGATTGAAGGTTTAAACAAGTTTTAGGGCTAGCCAACCTTCACCTGTAGTTTGTCATACTACGTACCAAGAGGAAAGGAAAGAAAAATATTAAGAGAAACTTAAATATTATAAATAAAATCACTATACTAATAAAATTTAATTATAAAATTATAGCCTACTAGTATATACAGTATAGATTTAAATTCGATGCAAAATGTAGATAGTAAGACTTACTTCGGGACTGTAACAACTGGTTATGTTTCCCGCCAAATACAAGAGAGGTATAATAGTTCCTCATAAAGTTAAAATTTATGATAGAATAATATAAAGTTTATATATATATATGTATACTTTTACAAAATCATAAATATATATTGATATAAATATTAGTGGAAAATAAATAAATCCAAGAAATATTTAAACAATTTAATTAATTTATTAAACATGTGGCGCCATCTGTTGAATAATTGTATAACTAGTTAAAAAATAGTAATAAAACATAATGTCAATAAGTTATTAATAAAAATTGTACATCATTGTGAACTATTAGAATTATAATTGTAAAGAAAGTTAGCAGGATAACTATGTTCAATACATTGTTTAATAAAGTTATTAATATTTAAATAAATATTAGCTTTATCACTAACTAAAACATTATTACGATAAATATAGTTAAAAATAATATTTCTGTATATAGATATTGATAAATTTAAGTTCCAGTAAGGCACTTTAAGAATGTTAAAATTAATGGCATCTCTCTTTTATCATAAATATTACTATGTAGTTTCAAATCCTTAATATACAATGCTACATCTAAATAATTAGTTTTAATTGGATTATTATTACTTTTAACTAAGTTTAAGTAAGTCAGATAAAAATTAATATTGGGATTCAAATTATCATTTTTACCAAAAATAATTAAAAATCATCAATATATTTAAAAATGTAATAGTCATTATTAATAGTATAATTATGTTCATAAAAGTGTAAATATAAATTAGCCAAACTATTGCTTGCTGGGCTTCCTTGTGGCAAGTCTTTATTTTGTTTTTATAATGAAACTTTAAAATTAATGTTATTTTCTTTTAAGACAAAATCTATGAGAGTTTTAAATTTGTTAAAATTATTATTAAGATTATAAATACTGTGATTTTCTAAAATTACTTTAATAATATTGTTACGTAGATACGGGTTCGTGGATTTTATGCAAAACAATCACAAAGAAAATAAACAGTTCTTTAAGAGCGATGTGAATTTATTATCGAAAATCCAACCCTTTAAATACAGGATTCAGCAGTAATATTCACAGGTTAAATATCCGAAGGTCTTCACACCTTCAACAACATTCAAACACAATCACCCGTGTTTAAAAATACACATAAGTAAAGATTATTCACAAGCACAGCCGAGATAATCGCTAGTCAAAATAATCCTCACTACTCGCTGGCTTAATCAAGAATCATCATCGTACCGGCGAGCATCTTCTTTTATAGGCGTGATAGAAACTTCCAGAAATATAACCGCTTGTGTCATTGAACGTGACACTAGTGGAGAAATCTACTACTTTCTAGAAGATTCCAGAGGATTCCGAACTCGCCAATATGGTCGCCAATGACGCCAAAATAGATGCCAAATTGGTCGCCAACTTGGTCTCCAAAAATGATGCCAACTTGGCTCTACCGCCAAGATTTCGCCAAGTTCTCATTGAATCGCCATTATAACGTAAGGGGCGGCATTGCTTGTGAATATTACAATTTTAACATGAAATAAATATAACATAGAGAAATATAAATGCATTAAACACTCAAATACAAATTCGTAACAATATTATTGATATCAATGGAATTGAAAAGATCTTCAAAGTCATAACTATGAACTGAATAAATATTTTTATTTTTAAAAAAATCTATATCTTTAATATTTTTAATTATAGCTTTATTACATTGCTGATTAATAAAGTTTTGTATAATATTATGAAGTAGTTTGCCTGCAGTAGTAATATATGTTTTAAAACCATTTGTCAGAGTTCTAAATTTAACAGGACTTTAATGGAATTTTGGTGTTAAAAATATATATGGATACGTAATTTTAGGAACGCAAAAACCTAATTTTTAAAAATAGCAATAATACGATTACTAATTTCATTATGTGACAAATCTAATATTTTAAAAGATTCATTATTTAAAAAGTGTTCATTAAGCATATTATAATAAAAATACAAATCACAGCATATATATATATATATATAGTTACCAGGTACTTTATATATGTAAACAATGACAAAATTCTTTTGTAATTCACAAATTTTCTGTTTTATATTTTTAAAAGTAAATTCATACTGAGAATGGTAGATAAATTTCATAAGGTCTTTTAAAATATTGTGCTTATATTCATCAAATGTTTCTACAGGTAGTCCATATTTAATCGCACATTTTGTAATAAAATTACCTATATCTTTATTAATTTGTGTTTTAACAGTATTGTTGTTATTAGAAACAGTTAATCTGAAACTAGTGCCTTTAATCATGATATCATTTAAAATTTTGTCATTGATTATGTCTAAGTTGCCAGTAACTACATGTTTATGATGACCGTCAATAAAATCATTATAGTTTTTACACATGCAATCTTCTATGTTAATAGAAGGCGAACTATTATTGTAATTAAAGATAAATCTTCCCATCGTTTTGTGTTATATTTAAATACTTACTTAAAAAAACCACATTTCTAACAGGAAAAAGTGACAAATGTCTATTAAATACATTAGAAAAATTAATTTTGTCAAAAGTTTTATTCATGAATATATATACGTACTGGCGGGTCGCGTGTTGGACACCCCTGTTCTAAGCAGATACTTACACTATATACGACGTGGAGAAGACCTATTTGAGACCTAGTTTGTTTTAAATGTGTGGCAACCTCATCACCAGAGACACATCTTGAAGTAACAAATTACAAATGAAAAATCTTATACGTCCATAACAACAAGACGAGGACCTCAAGGTTAATGGTCTTTCGCAACCAGTTACTCCGTCCATAACAACAAGACGAGGACCTGTTACCTCAAGGTTAATGGTCTTTCTCAACCAGTTACTCCGTCCATAACAACAAGACGAGGACCTGTTACCTCAAGGTTAATGGTCTTTCGCAATCAGTTACTCCGTCCATAACAACAAGATGAGGACCTGTTACCTCGAGGTTAATGGTCTTTCGCAACCAGTTACTCCGCAAATGCTTTAGGTTAGGATACTTTTTTCAGATATTTTTCTGCATGGAGACATTTTTTCCCTTCATAACATGTTCTAATATTTCAGTGTGGTTAAATCGATTGACATCTCAAAGATATTTACTTTTACAATTAGTGTTTAAAATTAAGAAAATTTTATATTTAGTAAAAAAAACAACTTCTCGAGAAACACTGAAGTGAAATAAGTTAATGTTTCCATACGAAGATACAAACTGTCCATGAAGCTAGTACTTTAAATATCAGGATACTGGGGGAAAATATTAAACGTAATAATAATTGTATTCTATAATATTTGTTGTTGCTAATGCCACCTGATTAACGGTGTCAGATTGAGGCCCATACACACATAATAGTATATTTATAATATTTTGAAACATCAAATGTTAATTAAGCAAATATCTGCCTTTTGGCGGCTAAACAAAAAAATACAAAATTTATCTCATAAAATATCTAAAAGTAATGAAATAAATAATAAAAAAGCACTAAATAGCGGGTATTATTCTAGTATTAAAATAGATATATTTTTAGAAACAGCACTTGATGAATACAACATCCGCTGGAAATTATATATATATATATATATATATATATATATATATATATATATGTGTGTATATATATATGTGTGTGTGTATGTGTGTGCGTGACAGATGGTCCAAACAGAACATTTCTGATTCCAGATCATTAATTTTTATAGCCCCATATGTCATCCTTAACTTTCAAGTATAACTCATAAACTAAGAAAGGTACTTAACACATCTGGACATGAGTGGTAAGGCCACGTAGACTTTCACTTTGGAGTCCTTTTTCTCTCAGCGACAGACGTATAGATTGCTCGCTGATTAAAACTGTTTTTAAAAAAGCTTGTTGTTGACTTGAAACATGACATATGTATATATATATATATGTATAATGCAATTTTTTTTTTTCTAAAATAAAATATAAGTCCCTCATCAAAAGACTGCAGGAGAAACAATACTTTAAAAATTACGATCTCAAGCCGCAAAATCAGACATACGTACCATAAATTATCGGAAGTATTCGTAAAGAAAAAAATAAAACTAAAAATCTTAACTAATACCTTCTTTAGTCACCTAAAAGTTTAAGAATTGTCCATATTATTAACTTCGAAGATTAACTTATGGATAAAATAAAAACTCACTTTACTCGTTAAGATGAAACCCATATTGTATGATCCAATAAAATAGATTTTCTTCTGAAATTTACCGTTCAATCCAAAATTAAAAGAAAAAAAATTATATCGTCACCAATTTTTTTTTTTTTTAACAATCCTTTTATTCGTATTACTAAAATGTTTACAATAAAATTAAAAATCGAACAACTGCATTGCAAAATATAAAAACGTACTTTAAACATATTATAAAATAAAATACATAAATTCATGCTTAATGCAATAAATTACTAGTTCTATTGATTGATTGAAAGGTTGAAGGGGATATAGAGCAACACAGGCTATGATCCCTACTTGTTCTACTAACAGTCACTCTACGATGTATCACAAAGAAAAATGAAAATAGTATTTCATCTCGATAATCCACAAAACTTTTTCTTACACGGATTCCAAAACGATGCATCGCTTTGGCGGAAGACTTCTTGTTACTATGCCCCATCAAGTTAAAAACCAGAGAGGGCGGTTTTTTTTTTTTTTTTTTTTTTTTGCTTACAAGGGGAATGACTAAGGAAATTTATTTAGGGTCGAGACTTGGTGTAATAGCAGTACTCCTTTTAGGGTGTACAACCCTCAATGTAATTCCACCGAATGGAAAATCAATTCGGAGAAAATAGCCTTCGGAATTCATGCTTAGCTTTTATACAATTAAGTTTAAATTTTCGCCAACGAGTCCGTAGCATGGCAGATAGAACGCCTGCTTACTATGCGGGAGGATAGGGTTCGATACATGCGATGAACATTTTTTTTCAATTAATTTAACTATTTTTTAAATTAAATAAATTTATTTATAAAAGGTTAATTAAATATTAAATGATATTTTATGTAATTATTTCGTATTTTATGAAGTAAAAGAAATTTATTATTTAAATTAATTATTATTAAAATTATTTAAAATTATTAGTATTTAAAATCAATTAACTAATTATTATTAATAAGAATTGTTATTAATAAGAATTATTATTAATTTATTATTAAAATTATTAATTTATTATTGAAATTATTAATTTGTTATTGAAATTATTAATTTGTTATTGAAATTATTAATTTGTTATTGAAATTATTAATTTATTATTGAAATTATTAATTTATTAAAAATTATTAATTTATTCTTAAAATTATTATTTATTATTAAAATTATTATTTATTATTGAAATTATTATCTATTATTGAAATTATTAATTTATTATTGAAATTATTATTTATTATTGAAATTATTAATTTATTATTGAAATTATTAATTTATTATTAAAATTATTTAAATAAACTTATTAAAATTAAATAAATTTATTTAGAAAGGACTTATTAAATATTTTATAAAATTATAAAATAATTAAATAATTTATAAAAAGACATACATTATTTTTACTATATTAACTATAAAGTAATTAATTTAGTAATAATAATATATTTTATAAATTATTTTATGTCAGTTATAATGTTTTATTTATAGTATATTGTATTTCACATTATAAAACTATTTGTAACTAATTTTTATGTAAAATATCCTTTAATATTTATTTTATGAATTATTATAAATATTATTTATTAATATAAAAATATATTTATATAAAATTTAATATAAATATTTACATAATTACCGTAATTTTTTTACTTCATAAAATACAAAATAATTACATAAAATATCATTTAATATTTAATAAACCTTTCATAAATAAATTTATTTAATTTTAAAAATTAATTAAATGAATTGGGAAAAAAAACATTTTTCGCATGAATCGAACCCTATCCTCCCGCATAGTAAGCATGCGTTCTATCAGCCATGCTACAGAATCGTTGACGGAAATTAAAACTTAATTGTATAAAAGCTAAGCATGATTTTCGAAGGCTATTTTCTCCGAATTGGCTGGCCATTTGGCGGAATCACATTGAGGGGTTCTCACCCTAAAGGAGTACTACTATTACACCAAGTCTCGACTCCAAAAGAATTTCCTTACTCTTCTTGTTAGAAAGACTAGCTATAATTATAACTAGAATTGGGCTATTTATAATTTTTAAAGACATTCAAGGAACTTCCATTATATACATTTAAAAAGATATATTATTTTACAAGAAAATTTCTATTATGCACTGAATTAGATTTCCGGAAAGTTCGTGTCGATTTTAAAGAAAAATTGAAACGTGGTGCATTTAAATTTTCGAATACATTTAAGAAATTTTATAGGCGTACAATATTTTCTCTTTCTTTTACTCAACTTGAAAATTCTGTCCTCCCAGAATCTTTCAGATTTTTAAAGGGGAAACTTTTTTGTCTGAATTTTTATTCCGATAAAATAATTGAAATTATTTCCGTTAAAAAAATTTTGTAATGATCAAAATAGTTGGAAATCTATGGATGCGAGATTTGTTGAATGTAGTAAATGAGTCAGGACATCCCAAATGAGCTATAACAGCTTTTGTCGAGTTGACAAAGACATACGAGGTCGCACATTGTCCTCATAAAACATGACATCCGATTCACTATTTCTGGACATTTTTTAATTAGTCTAATTGGAAGCAATACTTATTTGAATTTACTGTCTCGTTGTTTGGTAAAAGCTCATAATACAAAAATTTTTTTCAATCCCGCCAGACATAGAACATGGCCTTTTTTCAGGTGGACTGGCTTTGGGGGAAGTTAAAGAAGATTCATTCCACTTTCTCCAAGATCTTTTTCACTCATTGTTATTATAAATAATCAAATTTTCATCCCCTCTCAATGCTAGCTTCAAAAATGGAGTCTCCTAGTTGCATTTATAGAGCGAGTTGCAAACAGAAATAGTAACCGTCAGATTTTTCTCCGTTAAATTGTAGAGAATCCTTGCATCAAAACAGTTTATGTAGCCAAGCTTCACAAAAGGCTTGTGGATGGTGGATTTCAATGTTAAAACTATTCTCGATTAGGGTTTTAAACTGATTTTCACGTGTGGTGGATGGCCTAACTGGGCGTTTACCTTCAAGGTTTAAATCACCAGCTTTGAACCTAGCAAACCACTTCCATACAGTTCTTTCAGCTACAAGACCTTCGCCATAAACATCCTATATATTGTTTGCAGCTTATGTGGCCTTTTTGCCTTTCCGGTAAAACAAAAGCCTTTCGTATCTATAATGCACTTTGCTTACATATTTAAGGTGTATAAAACTTACAACAATTACATTTTCGTAACCAAACCTTTTTCCAAATATTCCAAAAGTACCGTCTTTTAGAATGTATAAGCAAGCCACTTGTCTTCAATCATTCTGATGTGTTAAAACCTGTTTTTATGCCACCTACCGAAAATTGGTACAAACTGCTTGGAAAATGCAATAGTTTTAAAATGTAGACCATGAAAGTATCATGCAAAATATAAAGTTCATGGGTAGTCTGATCGTATAAAGATATAGAGACATTAACACAAACAGCAAGAAAACAAATATTTACTAACTAAAATTTGGCAGAAACTGATAATTAAGTAACATTACTTGCTTGGACAGTCAGAAATGGATAAAAAAAATATATGAACGATATATATGAAACATATGAAAATATAAGGATTCTTATTTTCTATAAAATCAGAGATAACACAGAAATTCTCACTTATTGGATTATGTGTATGGAATCTTCAAGCATCAGTGTTGGTAAAGATATTTAGTGTATCTGAATTTTAAGATCAAATGAGTTTACAAAGTTACACGAACAACTTTGGCACTGCAACGTGAATTTATCTGATAATAATACTCTGGTTTTAAAAAGGGAAAATAAAAATACATTGAAAATGGAAGAAGAAGATGCTAAAATTTAAAAAGAAAAGAAACTAATGCATTTTCAACATAGATATCGAGAAATAACTAAGGTCTTAATGAGAAAAAATACTAGCACTATTAACTGCTTTACGAGTACCAAATTTCCCCATAAGATTTAAGATAAAAAGGTAAACTATATTATTATAATGGCGATATAAAAAATTAATTTAAAAACTCAGAATTAAATGTGGCATATTGCGGGAAGCAGCAGAAACTACCTCTAGCAGGATACGGTTTTAAAACTTTAGATGCATCAAAAACCTACCTTTTTACTTCATTCACTGTGTGCCTGTATTATCTTTCATCGCCAAGTAAATTATTTCAGAGTCGCAAGAGCCAGAAAATAATTGAATTTATTCTGGAATCTTACACAAGCTGGATATGTAGTGGCCGTCTTATCTTTTCTTGCTGTTAATCATCAATTTAAAGATGTTGAGGGGGTTTGAAGGTGAGAGCCTTTCTCTTCCACCTTGCAGATTTAGATTATTTTCACCGAAGTAAACAGGCTGTTTCTCACCAAGGGGAAATATATGCAATTCTCGCCAGTGAAATGAACTGTAGAGAAAAAGGACTTAGAAAGGGAAATAAAAGATTTTTCAAAAACTTTTTTAGGGGGATACCACATAAATATTGTGCAAAAGGATCAACAACACAATATTTTATTTATATACAAACAAGAACAAATATTATAAGAGAAAATATTCAGTAATATACTCTCTTTTTAAGAGAAAAAACGAAACACTATGATTAAAAAATCTCTATTTTAATGAAAATGAAATATGTGGGAAACTCCACAGAATGAAATTATAATGACAAGGTCATAGAGTATATATCAATGATTTGCTATTATATATTTTATCATATTTAGTAACTGATGAAACTTTTGATTGTTTCATCTAGATTAGGAATAATAGTTTTCATTCGAGGATGATTTTGAAGAACGTACTTCAATTGTAGTTCCGTTTGTTTGACATTTTGTGATGCTCGTATTGCGATTTACCATATTCTATTGATAAAAGTTAACATAAACTTGCTGACCATTGAAAAGTTTCAACACGATGAGAATCCAAAAATTTTTGACGTAGTCATCACATAGGAAAATGGCTTGAGAATCACGATCCTTAAAGGGCAACAAAAATAGACACATAATGTCAATAATATATTGTGTTTGTGACGTTGTACCAGCTACAAGTTATTAGAGCTGTTATCGAAGCACCTGGCATCATTAAACAGGAATATAGGTAACTGTAACAAAAGAGTTTGCCTTGAAGAGCTAACTGGATCTCCTCCTCATTCAAATACAATTGTCATCTGCTTCAGGATTGAAGCAAGACTTGTTGGTATTGTACAGCAATATGAGTTGGTGGTCATCACGATGGTGGGATAGATTCGACTTGAGACAGATTTAGTGTCTTGGGAGTATTTATATAAAATAAAAGTTGTCTTAAAGAGTAAATTAATTGCATGGTGTACGGGAACCGAAAATTAAGCTATTAAGGCAGTGAAGGTCCATTGTATAATCAGACGATCTTGTCTCGCATTCGTGATCTTTAATCAAGTAGTTTTCTTTTCACTGAGAGATAAATACATTTCAGCACAATTACTACTGCCAGCATCTTTTTGTAACTGTACAGCATGTCCATACAATTATCTGATTATTGTTGGAAGTGACCAGCCCGTTTAACCATCTCAATAATTCAATCTTATTTGAAGTTAGCTATAATTTTCTAATACTTCGTAATGTCTCCAGGAAATTGAAGCAGAAGTAATAGGAGAAAAAAGCCCCTCTTTTCTGTTTATTTTATGGGATGAAACATAGAAAATATTTAATAGATTATATTGTAAACATTTATATAGAGCAATATACTGTTAATATTCATAAGCTACGAAAATTTAACCATTTACAGTTGAGTGATAAATAAATTTAATGTCAATTGGGTTATTTTTTGCGAAACGTTTTTTTTTCAAAGAGTGTATATTTTCTCAAATACATTTGCTCCATGTTTCTCCTTTAGTGTTTGGTGAAATGTGAGATGAGTTGGAGAAAGATATTTAATTTCTATAATGCGTGTTCAGAGTATTGCTTATTGTTTAAACGAAGTTCCACGTATCATAAAAAAGCAAATGGCTTTTAATGTTGTTTGTTACTAGATGAAACATGTGAGGTATATTATAACACAATGTTCAACAGAAAAGTAAACAATATGGAATGATAATAAACGTTGCCAAACGACAACAAAGAAATTAAGAGTTAAATTAGTTCTCTTCAGTTGATGCAGCTACAGGTAAAAGAAGCTTATTTTTAAAAGTTGTGCTGAATTTTTTTAAAAAGTTACTAAACTTTAAAATCGGCAAATTACACTTCATTTGTTACAAATAGTAGAAGATTCAAGAATTCTGTGGAAAAAAATCCTTTTTGAATGTTAAAGGCGCAACTTTCCATTTACTTTGATAATCAACAGTGATAATTCATATAACCATATTTTCAAAATCCTCATAAAACACGGTTTTATTACATTCATGAATTCTTCATCCATTATTTAAAAAAAAAGGCTTAAAAATTGAGCGAGGAAAAAAATTTATAAGGTGTTCGAATAATCCAAAATATTGATACTGAAGTTGATTTGTGATGAAAATTTGAGCTATTTTGAAATAATTCAGATAAATTCGAATTTTTTACCTATTCACATAATAGATCTCAAGTAATATTTAAAAACAACTTAAAGAAGGTTAAACGTTGTCTCACACAATTAAAAATACTATTTCAATTTAATAGAATCTGTTTTATAATAAAATGAGATCATAAATTAATTTTAATTACTTTCAGGAGTGGATCCTCAATATAAGGGCGCTGTTTTGCAGTGCTTCGTTTATTTTCACAGTTTTTAATACTTGAAATATTAATTTAGCGTTATATATATATATATATATTAAAATTTATTCCAATCACAGACATATTGTTTCATTTTTTAGCAATTAATTCTCTCATATATCACCTTTATTTTTTTTCATTTAACGGAGACTTATACAATGCTAGTGTTTTCTTTTTCATTTTAAATGATTTTGAAATTGTAAAGAGATAAAAATATAATTGAGATAAAAAAAACACAATTTTCCATTAAAAATTAAGAAATAAAATGGAGACGAACTACACACACAGATGAAACATGTAAATCCAAACAAAACATGCACTAAGAATATGATTTAAAAATTACTACGAATAGACAGTGCAGTAAACAAAGCAAAGCCGCTTTAGCTTTTTAATACATTCTTTTTTCATTTTGTGAGTCAAAATATTAACAGAAAAATTTCACAACAGTCGAATTTATATATATATATATATATATATATATATATATATATATATATATATATATATATATATATATATATATATATACCGGTTGATCAAAAAGTCAGTATAAATTTGAAAAATTAATAAATCACGGAATAATGTAGATAGAGAGGTAAAAATTGACACACATGCTTGGAATGACATGGGGTTTTATTAGAACAAAAAATAATAATAAAGTTCACAAAATGTCCGACAGATGGCGCTGGACAACAAAACGTCAGTGACTGCGCATGAAAATCGCGTAGAAAAGGGGCTGTCATGAGAGAGAGAATCAGTTGCACCAGCAGTCGCAGCATGTTGACGTTACCTGAAAAGGCACTGTTAGTGAAGCTGTATTATCAGAATGGGGAATGTGCTAGTGCAGCGTTACGTTCCTATCGCCATACGAAGGGGATTCGAAGGGGTAAAGGTCCGTTGACAAATGCAGCTGTGGCGAGAATGATTTCGAAGTTCGTAGCGACGGGTTGTTTAGACGATAGACCCCGTAGTGGCCGACCGAGCACACGGCGGAATGCTGCTGAGACGGTTAAGGATGAAATGGAGACTGTAGCGGGTTCGTCTATGCACGGGGAAGTCAGCGCCCGTGCAGTCGCACCGGCATTCCATACACTACTGTTTGGTTGGCACTTAGGCGTATCCTCCGATGCTATCCGTACAAAATCCATCGGCATCATGAATTGTTACCTGGTGATTCCGTGAATCGGAGGGCATTTGCGGTGTGGGCGTTTCAAAAGATGGCGGAAGATGACGATTGGTTGAGTAACTTGTTATGGACCGACGAAGCTCATTTCACGCTCCGAGGGTCTGTCAACACCCACAACTGCAGAATTTGGGCTACTGAAAATCCTAGAACTGTCGTGGAAACTCCATTGCACGACGAGAAAGTCACGGTATGGGTTGGATTTACCACATCTACCGTTATCGGGCCTTTTTTCTTCGAAGAAATGCGTGATTCTGGTTTTGTAACTGCTACCGTGACGGGTGAGCGGTACGCCGATATGTTACAGAATCGCATCATCCCCAGCCTGGCTGATAAACACCTGCTGGAACGTACGATTTTTATGCGGGATGGCGCTCCACCCCATATTGCTAGACGCGTGAAAGATCTCTTGCGCAGGTCGTTTGGGGATGATCGTGTGCTCAGCCACCACTTTCATCATGTTTGGCCTCCCAGGTCCCCAGATCTCAGTCCGTGCGATTATTGGCTTTGGGGTTACCTGAAGTCGCAAGTGTATCGTGATCGACCGACATCTCTAGGGATGCTGAAAGACAACATCCGACTCCAATGCCTCACCATAACTCCGGACATGCTTTACAGTGCTGTTCACAACATTATTCCTAGACTGCAGCTATTGTTGAGGAATGATGGTGAACATATTGAGCATTTCCTGTAAAGAACATCATCTTTGCTTTGTCTTAATTTGTTATGCTATTTATTGCTTTTCTTATCAGATGAAGCGCCATCTGTCGGACATTTTGTGAACTTTATTTTTTTTTTGTTCTAATAAAACCCCATGTCATTCCAAGCCTGTGTGTCAATTTTTACCTCTCTATCTACATTATTCCGTGATTTATTAATTTTTCAAATTTATACTGACTTTTTGATCACCCAGTATATATATATATATATAATGTTTAGTTTTTTAAATTAAATAAATTCTTAAAATGACACGATTGTAAAATATTAATATTGTTCTTATTCTGTCATTTTATCTTTACTCAAATTTATAAACTATAACTTCTCTCAAATCATTGAAATACAAAGGAAGAAGGAAAGGAATATTACTCCTTGCTGTATTGAAGCTATAGAGGCAGCAGGGTCGTAGCTACCACCGTATCAATGATAAGGGTCCCCCACGCTTCGGGGGCCCAAAATGCATTAGCAAAAACTCGTAAAAGGTTAAAGGGCTCCAGAAGAGGGCCCTCAATGAATTTTGATACAGGGCCTACTCAGGGCTAGCTACACCAGTGAGGGGCAGCTGATGTTTCTTTCAGTGAAGCGAATAAATTTCCTGCGAAGTGCTTTAGAACAGTGCTCCGCAACCTTTTTATCGCTGCGGACCGGTCAACGTTTGATAATTTTACCGCGGCCCGCTGAGGGTGGGACACGTTGATTGTTTATATTTTAGATTGTTTTGATTTAGCTATTTTAATTTAGTTACATTTAAATATGTCTTCAGAATAAAATACAGTTACACCCAAAATGAATAAAAGTAATTTAACGTGGAATATAAAGTGATTTCCGTGGAAAGTTGCGCACATCCGAGAGAAATGCACCACTTTAAATAAAATGGTAATAGTTTAATGTTCTTTAGGCGGCCCGGCACCATTTGATCCATGGACCAGTGCCGGTCCGCGGACCGGGGGTTGCGGATCACTGCTTTAGAGCTTTGAACCCCACCAAATAATGCTTCACTTCTTTCTACTAATTTAACAAATGAAGCTGAAAAGCTTTTAAACTTTACTCAGTCTGAAAAAAGAACACAAAATCGCCCAAAACAAGTTTCCAAGTCAAAAAATCATTAAATTGAATGTTCACCGAAATATTTTTTAAAAAAACTTTAAATTACCGAAGAAAAACAGTGTTAATGTAATAAATGTCATTCATCATTTTAAAAATTATGCAAATGGCTGAAAACGACTAAGCTTCATTATTATTGCAACAATTAGAAATTTAATATATATATATATATATATATATATATATATATATATATATATATATATATATATATATATATATATATATATATATTGGGAAAAGAAAAAGAAAATTTTGTTCTATATTAGAATTTTGCTTCTCCAAAATTCTGAACTCTGAGACAGTTAACTATTTTAATGTTGTCTTGCAAAAGGGCACTTGGGGAGATATATTGGAAAGCTATCCAGGGAATAAGGAATAATTGAGTAGGTATTAAAACGATTGGAGGAAGAGAATAAACCTCAAAATTCTTATGAAAATTTTATCATTAGTTATTGACAGTGGCGCACGCAAGAATTTTTCAAGGAAGGAGGGTGGGGCAGGATCGAAAAACAGTCAACCACCGCATAACATATTCTTTTACTTTTGTCGGTTTTCGAGAATAAAAAACAGTAAAAAATTCATTAGTGAATAGATAATTAGCATTAGTTAATAAAATTGCACTGTACCGTATTTGTTTACCCCCCCCCCTTACATGTTTGATTTGCGCATGTTCTGAAACGTGTAGATACCAAATTTCACTAGAATATTCACGGTAGTTTTCTCTCCAGCACCTCTTGAACACTTGCAGTTTAATTATGGTCACCCTGTACATTAGATTATAATCAATCGAAAAAAAAATCAAGGGCAATCAATCAAAAAAATCAAAAGTAGGGACCCCTCATTCGTGTGAGCCTGATTATTAAAAAAAAAGGCCATATATGAACTTGACATGTATGATAAATCCAAGATGCACTCTTTGGCCAAAATACTGAAACCGATACTAATAAGTTCATGACTTTTCTAAGCAATTTTTTTTTCTTTTTCAATGACTTTCTGTGTCTTACACAATCCTATGTGGAAATTCGTTTACTCAAAAATTCAATTTTTTTTTCAGAATTTTTCAACATTACTATCAGTGTTTTTAAAGCTGTGCAAAAGTGGGGATTCTTGATCAAATTCTTTGAAAAGGTAAACTTTGTTATGAAACCAATTCAATTTATATCCATTGGATAGGATATCTATTGATATAGAAGTGCTACGCGCGAAGCAGCGCTTGTCGTCGTTTCTTACAGAATTCAAAATGGCGGCCTAGTTGTAACAAATCGTTAGGAAAATGATTTTAAGGAACTGTTTTAAAATACATTGAAGCATATTTCAAATAAAGAATTTAGAAATAGATTAAAAGTAACCAATATCAATCAATATAGTATAATAATAACTATATATAATTTATCATATTAATATAATAATGCATTATAATAATATGATTATAATTATAAATTATTTAAAATATAAAAATTATTATACGTAATAGTTATATAAAATAATAATCATATAATATAATATGTATTATATTATATATTATATTAATTATATATATATATTATATAATTATAAAATTATATTATATTAAACATAAAATAATTACATAATATATATTAAAATTAATCAATAATGAATATTAATTAATAATTTCTGATAACATGCAATATTCTAAGAACTGCGAGTTCCCTCAGTGAATTTCCCCGAAAAAGAAACGTTTAAAAATGCATTCTTTAAAAGAAAGTGGAAATGCGCAATTTGAACAATAATTAAAAAAGCATAGCCCTCATATTCTTCTTCAAAAACATCCTCGTACTCACCAATGATATTAGAAATATCCATACTCGAAAAAAGCACAAAATACAACAGAAGACTGAAGCAGTAAATTGGACAATGACTGCAATGAAAATGGTTCCATTTTCAAAGAAATCCAATAAAAATCGTCAGAAATTAATACAGTTACCGCGGGAGGAAAAACAATCACACACACACACAAAATAATACTAAAAAAATTATGTCGATTCCCTACTTTGGTCAACAAAGAAAAATTTTATTTCTTTATTAAATGATTACAATTAATATAAATATGTATATACATACGACAGAATCACAATATTAAGTGGCAAAATAGAAAGCGATTTTCCATTCTATATATGCTGTTGGACTATTATTTTTGTTTGTTACTATTTATTCATTAATTACATTTAATTGAATAATTAATATTTGAAAAAACTGTATTAACATCAAGTTTCATCCACTAAAAAAATTTATTTGAACTTGAGAGGATGAATAATGTGTATTTTATTAACGACTAAAAATTTGTCAACATGTTTTTTATAAATATATATAGGGAGAGAGTGAACTAATAGTATAGGAATTGAATTAACTATAATATGTGTCATCCCCATGGCAACTACATTACCAAACATTAAAAATGTCAAGGTAATCATATTATAATGTTATCGTTCATCTTGGTGAACATAAACAACGGCGTCTAGCACTCGGATATCAAATTAGCACCCAAGAGGTTTTCTATACATGATGTATCCAACCGTGAAACTTCTCTGAAACCAAAACATTCTCATACAACACAGTTTTTCTAATGGTAAGAGACTTCTATGGTTGACAAGTGATTTTTTGACTTGCCTAAGGACCATCAAAATAGCATTTGAAAGCGATAATCCGCGTACTGAAATTTCTATCTAAGAAAACTTGTAAGGAGATGTTAACAAGCAAATCCACTTCTAGGTATATCCATTATCTTTTTAACCGATGATATCAATATGTTCTTAGGTTTCATTTGACAGTGATGCCATTGAATATATGTTCAGTATTTAACAGCAAATGAATGGTGGGAATGACATTATGGATGTAAAATCCGCAATATAATCTTTGGCAAAAATTTTAAAAAGAGGTCTTTACATTTCTTCAAAGCGTTCTGATGCTGGAAAAATAAAGAAATATTTTGGTGTTCCTCATACTGTTTTAAAAAAAAATGAACTAACTCTACCACATGGAAATGTAATATTTCTCTCCATGATCATGCTATGTATTTACTGGATGGACTAAAGCATTCCATTGGTAAGTCTTTTTATATTTCAATATATAAAAAAAAGATTATATATATAACCACACACACACACAATGGAATCTTACCACTTTTTTAAATATTTTCTTTAGATACGTTTCAAATTTTCAGAGATAAAATATAGTTAAAAATTACCATACATTATATAGTAAAAATAATATACAGCTTTGCTTTTTATACAGCTAAATTTGTTATAGATATTTGTTTCCAAATGAGGTAATTTTCTAAATGGATATTCTTAAAGTCATTTCTAACACAAATACTGCATTATTTAAATAAGTTTACTACCTTGAAATACTTAAATGAATCTTAATTTTTAATCTGCTTTTATTTAAATCATACTGAACAAGAGCAATAAATATTTGGACTTTTAATAATTCTATGGACCTTGGGTTGGCGACTGCTTTTACACTACAACAGGCATGTCAAACTCGTATGATGTTAGGGGCCGCATGTTTTCAATAAACAAAAAAATTAATAAAATAAGATTTTAGAATAGTTATATTATGTAATTATATTAGACTTAATGCCAGGTTCAATGTTTCGTACATTAAACTCACATAGTCGTTTTATTTTTAAAGTCATTTTTCATAACTTAAACTATAATTATTTCAAACATATAGTTTAAAAAATAAAATTTAAGCTAAATACAGTTTAGTATTACTCTTTAGAATATATTTCACATCGTTTTTCCTTTTGCAAGTCATCAAAATTTGGTTAATCATATTAAGCTAATGTAATTTTTAAATCTGATGATAAAGGCTCTGATCGGAGTTAATCTTGGCCTTAATGAATTTTTGTTATTTTTCTTTAAAAAGTTGTTGCTCGCATAAATAAGTACTTCCGAACACAGCTGTTATATGCGTAACAAACGATAACATTTTAGGAAACCAGTCTACAGTTAAATATGTATAAAAATCTTGAATTTCCCCTTCAATACATTTTTGCTTCATCAAGAAAATCACGGATTTCAATTAATTCCATTTAGAAACTTTCATCAAGAATTTCAACATTGATTGATAGAGGTGAAGTAAAAAGACGAAATTGTAATTATCAGCTTTTAAAATTATAAAATCTTCCATCGAATGACGTTCCTAACAATTTGATTTTGTGAGCATATTCTGTTAATTTTAATTTAACTTATTTTTAATCAATAAATATTGAATGTTAAAGTCTTTCAAAATGAAGCTAATTTGTTTTCACCAAAGTAATAATGTTTGTTAAAAAGAATTAATATTATCAAATAGCGTTGTAACAACATGATTTTTGCCTTGAAGCTTAAGATTACGTTGCTTGAGATTATTTGTAATATAAAATGAGAAATTTTTGTTTCCAAAAAACTATGAATTCGTAAAGCAATTTGAAGAATCGTTTTAACATTTTATGACTCAAAAGCTATTCAACTTCTATATAATATTATAATAAGTGTATTAATATTTTATATCTTCCAGAAATTAAACAAATTGACAGAGATAAAGTCTACGTGCTGAGATATAATTTAAATTTTGGAGACGATTTTTAAAACATTGGAGCACAGTACTTGCTGATAAATAATACAATAAAAAGCTCAAAATTATTATTACCATGATTTTTACATATTTCTTTTAATCTTACAAAAACTTCTTTAGTAATCCCAGTCATGATAAGGGCACCATCAGTTGCAAGACACACACACACAGCGACTTTTCCCATCGTAATCGCTTCCAAACTTTCATAAATGCATCAAAAGTGGCATCTCCAGCGGTTATATTACGCATAGAAATGATTTCGAAAGTTCTCTCATTTTTAAATTAACATCGCATTCACCAATAAAAACGAATGAGTGATGTTTAAAATATCTGCACTTCTATCAGTTGCAGTAGAGTAGGCGTGAAATATTGATATTTTTTAATCTCAAGTCGATTTCTCAAATCCTTGACAATTTAACTCTGCTAGCTACACTATCTGTGCTTAAGCTTACATCTGTTACTCGGGCTGAACAGAATACTTCCATCGTTTTAATTAAGCGCATTCACTAATGAATTTCCCTTCAGTAAAGGGTTTCGATCCGTGTATTTACTATTAAATCTAATAATCTAATGTAGTTAACTTTTACAGCAGCGATATTCTTCAACAAATTTAATGAATACACTTTGTTGTTTTTGAAGGAATGATTTCAATTCCTAGGATTTATCTTCATGAAAATTTTACAGCATATTGGTCATTGTACGTTTTAAGAATATATTCCTTTGCAAAGAAGGAGGAAGAGAAGTATAAAAGTTGCTCATATATGATAAATCTCGTGGTGCCATCAATAGCGAATAATATGCACAAATGCATTTCAGAATTTAACAAATTAATTTATTATAGTGAAATTAAATTAAAAGTTTTAATAAAATCTGAAAAATTATTTTTAATCTAAAGGCTATTTATATTACCAGATAGGATTCTTTTAAAATAAGAATAGATAACAGGTAAATATGTTTAATAAAAAAATTCACCTCAAACAAATTTCAAAATGAAAAAAAAAAACTTTAAAAGTTTGATACTTAAAAATTCTTGAAAATTCTCGGCGGGCCGCGAACTACATGTTGGCGGGCCACATGCGACCCCGCGGGCCATGTGTTTGACATGCCTGCACTACAATGATATAGAACTTTGTTTTCTACGTCTGTTGAGCTTCATGGTCCCTACAACCGATAAATACCAAGATTTACTTACTTTGTTTCCCTTTATGAAATAGCTCATCAAATTAAGTTAAAAAATGTATTCCATAAATGCTGAGAAAAAATTCTTATGCAAACTCCGAGGAAAGTTAAGTATAATAATTTTTTTAAAAAAACTAGCAATAAATTAACACTCAAAAATAATAGTTGAATCATAGCATGCCCCCTAACTTGGTGAGAAAAATTTAGCGCCAACTTCTTTTAGCGATAAAGTTTACAATATAGCAACCCTCAAACTAAAAAGAAATAATAACCATACTCGGATAGGATATTGACGTGAATACGTCTTTAAAATTGTTTCTATAGTGGGAGGCAAATAAAAAAAACGAGTGATAACGAAATCGGGGGATACAGTTTGGTGTTGCAGCTACATATCTCTATCATCTCTATCCAAAATTCAACTACACCAATGGGTAGCTACAGGATCAAAGAATTTATTACGCTAAGTAAAGACTGTGACTCATCGCACGCGGCGGAGAGGGGAGCACCAGCATTGTGAGGTAATTTTGCTGCGTTTCGAGATTTTCATTTAGTAATTTGACTCTGAGAAGCAACGACGTTCATTTTAGTTTCAATCGATAGCTCTTATCCAAATCTATCAATTGTATATAAAACATTAGTGTAAAGAAGCGACAATGAATATAATAAGGTGTTAAAATAAAAAAAGTATTACCAAAAATCTATAACACACGTCGGCCTATACCAACACCTCCTAGATACAAGGCCTGGCTACTGCAATGAGAGAGGCTTCTGACGTCACAAATAGTAGGTATAGAAATCCCGCCTGATTTGAAGTTCACTTAACTCGCCTAAGCCATTTTGATTGTTGCTCCTGTACAGTTCGCAGCTTTCGACATTTTTATTGCAGATTTTCAATTTATTTGTGACGAATTTGGATAAAACCATAAAAAAATGAGTTGAACCGAATTGCAATAGCAATTATAAAGATACTGGGACACGACCAATGTTTGGATTCCCAAAGGAGGACTTTCTTCGAAATAAATGGATACAAGCCATTTCAAGAAAAGATTTTGCTCCATCAAAGTATTCGAAAGTAAGTTTTTTAATTTTATTCTATTTATGAAAATTGTAATAATATCTTTATTTTAAAAGTCTACAAATAACTGTAATAGGTTGTTCGATAAGACCTTTGAAAGTGTACTCATTTCTTTTTCTTCATTTGAGTTTCTTAAACATTGGCAATTCATTTTTATTTATCTATAATGATAAAGGTGTTTTGCTTATGAAATAAATATTTTGTAGCCCTAATAAAATTTATGTTTTTAAAAATGAGCCCAAACAAGCATTGTTAATGAGACAAAAACTGTCTAGTGTTTTTGCTGCTTTATTTTTGTGTCATTTACCAAATACCTTTTCGTAGAATCAACGAAAGTACCTTAAGTATTAATAGTTTGTTAGCAAAGAAAACCCATTATGATATATAGCTCGTAGTCAATGTAAATATGGACATAAGCAACCATTTATTGTATATTTTGTATATTAATATGATGTGAGATACAAAATGCAAAACACATTCACAACAACAACAAAACTAGCTGATTTTTGAACTATTAGGATGACTTTAAAAGTAAGAAAAAATAAAGCTGTAAAAGTAATCTGAAAACAGATAAACATGACTCAGCGTTAACCTCACAATTCGTTAACTTCATAACTTCATTTAAAAAAATCAAATTATCAGAGATATTTTTGTTAATTCTAACAAATATTTTTTGTTGATGCAAAACAATCTATATATATATATATATATATATATATATATATATATATATATATATATATATATATATATATATATTTAATTTTATAGGTTTGTGAATTACACTTTTCGGATGATGCAATACGATGATACACCAAAGCTTACAATGAAAAGACTGGAGAGAAGATATGTGGGCCCTTAAAGTGTTTCAGACTACAAAATTTTGCTGTGCCAACTATTTTTACAGATTTCCCCACATATCTTTCTAACTCTGGAAATCCCGCTCGAGAATGTCCTGAACAGAGACTGCAAAGATTAGAAAATGAACACTTACAACGCTCAATCCAAGCAAGCATTATTTCCAAGGAAGAAGTCGAAAAAAAGAAATCTTTTACGTCGTTTTCAGAATTAGTAGAGTGTTTAAATGCAGAGGAGCTTCAGGACATATGGACTGTCATTTTTAAAAAGGATCTAGTAATAATTATGATGCTAGACACAATTATATCTCCTGTTATTAAAGCATCAGTGATTATAAATAAACACTTATGTTTAACAATTCACATAGGTCAAACAAAGATAGATCAACTTGGTAAGTACAAATTTCCTGTAAAAGTTAATAATACTATAGTTGTAAATGAAATATTACACGAACTGGCTCTCAGAATAGAAATGAAAAGCTCCCATGATTTTCCTACAGCATTTGGTTTTATTGTTAATCATTTAGAAAGTATGTTTTCAGATTTAGATGATGATAAAAAAAAATTGCACTCCATTTCTTAATTGACCAACTCAAGTTTTTAATTAGTAACAAGTTTTCTTTTATATATTCCTCTCAAATGATGTTTTTTTTTGTATATTACAATCCATATCACCTCATGCCTATAAATTTTTAAGAAATTCAGGATATCTCAATATTCCCCATCTCAGAACTTTGCGCAAAATTTGTACATCTTTAAAAACTAACCCTCAAACAGAACAATCAAATGAAAACTTTCTAGCATACATGGAAAAAAGTAAATATCCTAAAATCTGTTGACAAAACTGTCATACTGATGCTTGACGAAATCCATTTAAAGCCATATTTGCATTTTAAAGGGGGTAATATTCTAGGGATGGCATATAACAGTGAACAAGCTGCTACTTCAGCATATGTGTTAATGATTCAAAGTCTTCTTTCTCCTCTTAAAGAAGTAGTTCATATAATGCCAGTAAAAAAATCGATGGAGAAAAATTGTTTGATGTTGTTAAAAAACTATCGTAGAACTTGATGATATAGGATTCAAAGTTATAGGTGTAGTTTCTGACAATAATTCTATAAATCGAAAAGCAATGTCAAACTTTTCTGTTTCTCCCAAATTGAGCATTGTATATCCACATCCTTCTGATTCTTCCAATCCTTTACTTTTTGTTATTCATTCAGTGCACATTTTTAAATGCATTCATAACAATTGGATTAATCAAAAAAATGCAGGTCAATGTTTTTATTTTCCACATTTTGAACATCATAATAAGTTTCCATTATTAGAAACAAGTTTCTCTACACTTAAACAACTATATGACATAGAAAGTAATAATTTAGTAAAGTTTGCTTATGGTTTAACTTTGAAGGCTTTATGTCCTACAAATCTTGAAAAATAAAATGTGAAACTCGTGCTTAAGATATTTAATAATTTTGTTATTCAGTGGCTTCAACTATTAGGAGATCAACATAAACTAATTAGTTATGAAACATCAATTTTTATTTCTTTAATTTGTATTTGGTGGAAAATAATTAATGTTAAAACACCTTTTTAAAGGGACAACATTTGCTTGATTCTTATCAGCAACCGATTACTTTATCTCCAGACAAACAAACATGTGAATTCTTACATAAAATTTTATCATGGTTAGACTCGTGGAAGGGAAAAAATTGTACTACTGGCACCCTTACTAAAGAAACACATCTTGCTTTTATTCATACCACATACGCTTTACTTGAAATGTCAAAATATTGCATTAATGAATTAAAATTTCAGTATTTTCTTCCCGGAAAAATTCAAACAGATACGTTAGAAAGTAGTTTTGGGAACTATAGAACACTTTCAGGTTCTCAATATTTAATATCAATTCGACAGCTTTATGAAGTAGAAGCTAAACTAAGAATGCAAAATTTTTTACCTCTAACTTTGGTTTCAAACAGATATGCCAGCTTAATTTAAAAGACATTCATTTAGAAGATTCGTGTGATGAAAATCCTTTAGAGTCATCAGTACTCATAATTTTAATATTACACTATCTGAAAAAGATTTTCGTGATGCTCAGCCGTATCTACCTGTTTTAACATATTTAGCTGGTGTTTGTGCTAGAGCAGCACTTAAAAAATTAAAATGCGACTTTTGTTCCAAATCACTTGTTCTTAATAAATCTTTTGAACTAAATTCTAACTATGATTTAATACGTAACTTAGACAGAGGAAGTTTATTGTGCCCTTCTCCAGATGTTGTCACAGCAGTGTTCTACAACTATAAAATCGTTCAGAAACTTCTTTCTTATGATTATGAAAATATGTTCCTTAAACAAAATAATCAACATCAAATTGCCTCAGAAATATCAATTAGCTTGATAAATTCGAATGAATTTATGCATATACTATGCATGGTACCAATAAAGTTTTATAACATATTTAATTTACATTTGCAACAATGTATAACTGCTTTTGGAAGAAAAAGTACCAAAGATTGAAGGAAAGAAAAGTAACTGTGACAACAGTTAAATAAATTGTATAATCTATTTTTATGTATGTATTTATTTTTCCTGTATATATCTATAATTATATAGTATAGATTTTTGTCTAAAAATATATTTGAAATTTATTCAATAATTCTTAATGCTGTGATTGTATTTGATACCAATAAAGCTACTGTTTTTAAATTTGTCTGTATTTTTTTTTTTTTTTGCTTTGAAAAATACCTACTTTATTAGCTAAATGAATTACATTTTTACATATGGGTGTATTACATTTTCTCTCTACATATACATTTATTTTAGGTATATATCTATGCTTTAATATATGTACAATTTATCTAAAATATATATTTTTAACTTATTTTATGATAACCTGTTATATTGTTATTAAATGGGAACTTTATTTTTTGGTAATTTTTATTGCTGTTATTGAAGAGAGTGAAGAATTTTTGCTTATTACTGTGCATGATACGAATAGTTTTAAAACATTTAATCTACATTTTTAACAATGCATAATTGAATAACTATTGTTGGAGGGAAAATATAGAAACATTTTAAGCAATGAAAAGTAACTGACAAATAGCTAAATAAACTGTGTAATCTGTTTCTGTGTACATATTTAATTCCATGTATGTATCTGTAATCATATATGTATGGATTTAATAAAAAAATATTTTTGTCAACTTATTTTATTGTAATTTTTCATGCTGTTATGCAGAAAGCAAACTTTTGTTTATTAATTTGATACCAATAAAGTTTTAAAACATATTTAACTACTTTTGAGAGAAAAAGTGCTAAAAATTTAAGGAAAGAAAAGTGACAGACAAACAGCTAAATAAACTGTGTAATCTATTTTTAAGTATCTATTTATTTTCATGTATATATCTATAATTATGCAGGCGTAGATTTATCTACAAATATATTTGAAATTTATTTAATACTACTTGACGTGCGATACCAATAAAGTTACTGCTTTTAAATTTGTATGTCGTTTTTTGTTTTGAAAACTATTTCTAATTTTATTTTCCTCTTTGTGTAACTGTTCTGAAAAAAAATAAGAAGATAAATTTTAAAATTAAGAAATAATCATAGTTATGTAAAAAAAGAAATATACGAATACAAAAGGCTCTTATAACTTGCTACAATGTAATAAATGCGTTTATGTTCAATGCAATGCGTTCGTAGTAATGGATAATCATATACTTGCAATTATTATTTAAATAGGAGAACTAATATTTACTCATGTTTTAAGTACATGAAATACAATTTAATATGATTAATTTACTAATTTTTTTAATCTCCTGTAAAAAAAAGTATAATTAGTTTAATAACAAAAAGTATTCAAAAAAATGCATCAGAGAAGCTCCGTAGGCGATGGACGATTTCTCCCTACTAGTAGTGAGATCACAAATCAGTGGCCAGGCCTTGTATCTAGGAGGTGCTGCCTATACACGCCAAGTCCAAATACAAAAATCGTATACGGTCGGAAAGGACCTCTCAATACCAATCGAATGGTACCACTAAAACACCATAAGACCGAATCAAGCAGTGCCGGGAAGTAAAAGAATGAATGTGACCGAGCGTATCAACGACGGTAGCCAGTACAGCTGCATGTGGAGCAGTAGAAATTATGCAAGTGAATGACAAAATCGCTTCTATATTGACACTGGACTGTGTAGGCATCGATTGTGTACGATCGTCGTTTATAAAGATAAATTGGGCAGCAGCTAGTGCACGCTTCACTACGACGTTTGTCAACAATCCATTTGATCATAAATGTGATGTGTGTGATTGTCTATGATTTCTGCGCTCAATGAAGCGATTAAAAGAAAAACACTTACCGCTTTTTAATAATACTTTCCCTGGAAAACTAGTGGGGTCGACTTTAAACTGTGCGATACGTGTAAAAAGTCACTGGAATCAAACAAAGTGCCAACGTTGTCACGTTGGAACAGATTTGTGTATCCACCTAAGCAACATGGGTTGCCCACATTAGATCCGATCTCAGTGCACGTCTATTATCACCGCGACTGACATCCATGCAGATACATCGGTTGCGAAGCCATTAATGTACCCATGGATGTTGATACAATGGTGCAGCAGCTACCGCGTCAATTGGACGATGATCAGGCCTTAAATGTTAACATAAAGAACATGATACATAAATCTACGTATCAGAGTAGCGTGGTCAAAACGCCAATAATATGAACTTGGCTACAATTCTTACTTGGTCAGCCATTGTATAAGCATTACAAGATTATAGTACACTGGGATTCATTTCATGCTAACACAATAACCAGTTGTGTGGTAGTCAACGCCATCAGTGATGATCCGATCGAGCATCTACCGTGTAACAGAAGTGCACCGGAGTCGGAGGCTCCGCTTGCAAAGGAAAATTTAGCAATCAGCGTGACTTGGAGGGAAGATTCCATGCCAATGAATGTGCCTGGTTTTGATCTGAGATCATATTGTAATACTGCTAAGCGCTGACAAATATCAACTACATCATCGGTGGCGATATCATCATCATCAAGTCGCAAAGCCGGTACAGTCGCCATGTATGGCAACATCAATAGGTTCACTGATTGCAATAGAGTTAACATTGACATTTCGGAAATTAATTTGGAAACGAAAGATGCAAAGGCTGTGGTGATGTCTGTCTAAAAGTAAAAGTCAATGGCATCTTCAAATTCATACTCGGGGGTGTACATCCATCCGGGCTCAGCGTTAGCAGAAATTGAACTCTTTATGTTACGATCGCTATTAAATTATTCCAAAAAGATCGCTAAAATTATACCTGATTATGATCCTGATTTTACTACACCAACTAAGATAGTCGGAGACGCTCATTGCCCGGCTTCATGAGTGAGTGAGTGAATATTAACGTCGCACTGTTCAGCTACACGAGGGCTTTTGGCGACGGACCACGTAATTTTGAACCATGGTCGAGTGACGTGGACGACACCTGAGTTGGCACTCCCGTCTCCTAACTACTACACCACATCAACGGGAGAACGTTTCAGCTCTCGACAGATTTAGCGTGCATCGCTGCCCTACACGGTGGGTCTTTAGTGGTACTGGGCTCGAACTCGTGACAAAGCCAGCCACGATCCGATACCCATACCACTCGGCTACCACGGCCACTGCCCGGCTTCATGCTCAGCGAGTTCAAAATTTGTCTCACATCAAAACTTCTCCAACAACTTTAGGTAATACCTATATTGATTTAACGTTTGCCAGAAATCTCGATGCATCATGCACGCCATTTGTGTCGTACTTTTCATATCACAGACCTATAATTAATAAAGTTGTGTTATAACACAGTAATTATGTGTTTACTTGATTTCTTTCCTGAACACGTTGAATGGACATAATTGCCCTCATTAAAAAAATTAAAACCCGGAGGACTTCTTAGTGTTCAAATATGATTATGACATACATAAATAATAACATTTTTTATTAAAAGAAATATTAACCATTACGCGACGTATTCACGTACAACACACGGCCGTGTCCATGCCACAGCCTCTTTTTTGTTTTTAGTTTTTCAAGATTCAGATAGTGGTGGACTGTCTACGCCGATTGTGTAAGAGATTTTTCTAGAAAGCTGAAAGTGAAGAATGAGTGGATTTTTTCTTTTGTAAAATGAAACAACTGCACAAAGAATGTCTTTTATAGAGAAAGGGAGATACGCCTTGATTAATTCAATCCGGACGATGTTTTATTATCACTAATGTACTTTAAAAGCAATGGGTTTTTTCTTTTTGGAGCCATTTTAAAACCACGTTTTTGCATTTCAGAAGCTCAACGAATGGGTATTTTTTTTCTTTTTAATGAGAGGTAAGAAAGAAATTATTACTTTGTGTATGAGTGAAAGACTAAAAACATTTCAGTATGGATGTCAAATATGGAAAGAATACGCTTTTGTTTGAAAGAAAAGGAGATTTGGCGAATTATAGGGCGATTTTACACCAAATTTTAGCTACCCTGTTTTCCGGTCTGGTTCCGCGGGCTTTTCGATTTGCGGGGCATTTTCCAATTAAAGTACTAATTTCAACAAAAATGCTGATTCACTCGCAACGGTTAATAAGCAACTTCTCAATGTTTTCTTGCAGAAGATGAAGTTCTTTAATATTTATTAATCAAGAAAGGAAAGGCACATATAGATATTTACATAGATTTTTTTATATTCATTTAAAAGGGATAATATATATATAGCCTTTGTTGCTCCCTATCCCAGAAAACCTGAACTGAATTGAACTGCTGATTCACTTTCTAGTGCAAGGAGTGAGAGTGTGCTAAAAATATTGAATAATTTTGACTTTTCAAGTGGATTCGAGCGGGTGAGATCATTTTGAATTTTTATTTTGTATTGAAATTTAGTTCATATAACTTTTATTCTATCTCCGGATAAGAGCTTTTAATTTAAGTATTTACACAAGATAGTGAATTTATACAATTTTGAGTGTTGGAGTAGGGAAGACAAAATGGGTGACTACCCTCACACAAATAATAATATGGAAGTGGAACATGGAAATTCAAACTTTTCATTCAATAAATATAGGTGTAATCTCACAGATATATAATTATTGACCAAGTTTGCGGAAAGACAAAATTTAAATACGAGTCCAAATATTACAATTTTCTTAAAATCAGAAAATAACTTTCAGAATGGTAATCCACTTAAACTAAAAGAAAGTATAATGAAAGCATTCACAATTAAAAAAAGTATTCTAAGTATAAGCAAAACAAGAAACGATGATATCATAATTAAAATAAATAATTGCGAGACCACCAAAGAAGCTTTAAAAATTAAAGAAATTAATGGTGTAAAAATAAGTACAAGATTGTCCTTTACTGGCCTAACCAGTAGTTATATATTACAAGGAATATACACAGAATATACAATAGACGACATAAAATCGGAATTAGAAAATAACAATTATGCAATTTTTGATATCCAACGCTTTACCAAAAAAAAAAAAAAAAGCAGAATCTGGATTTAAACCTATCAAAACAGTTAAAGTTACCCAAATTGGTATGCTGTATTCCCGAAAGAGTTCACCCAATAGGATTTGAAATGATTAAAACTACTCTTTAGTATGAAAACCTAGGCAATGCACAAACTGTTGGAAATTTGGACACATTCAAAAATTTTGTAGAAGCTCAATAAAATGTCGAATTTGCTCACTAAACCACTCTGAAAACGATTGCAAAGTAATAAAAATAAAAAATGTAGCTCTTGTGGAGAGGGGCATGAAGCTAACGATAAAGATTGCAAAAAAGATATCAAGAAGAAATTGAAATCTTAAAAATTAAAAAGTGCAACAACAAATCTCGAGAAACGAAGCAGTTGAGAAATTCCAAAGGGAAAAAAAAACATCATACTCAGCCAAAACCTATAATGATCAAACAGAGAAGATAGAAAATCTTGAAAAAGTTTGCGAAATTAGAGTTGAAATTTGACGAAAACAATAACATATTCGAAAAGAAATTAGAACAAATAGTACAACGCTTCACGACAGAACTGAATACCGTGGTAGCACAAATAAATTTGAGCTTTTCTTCCCTAATGAATACCATGGAATCCACCCTAAAAGTTGCATCCAATATAACAATTCCAAAAGATGATGATTGTCTAATAAATAGAAAACAGAATGAAAAAAAGCAAGAAAATATCAGAACAGAGAGGGAAATACATTAGAAAGTGTAGTAAAAATAAAGAAACTTAAACCACTCTGAAAACGATTGCAAAGTAATAAAAAAAAAAAATGTAGCTCTTGTGGAGAGGGGCATGAAGCTAACGATAAAGATTGCAAAAGATATCAAGAAGAAATTGAAATCTTAAAAATTAAAGTACAACAACAAATCTCGAGAAACGAAGCAGTTGAAAAATTCCAAAGGGAAAAAAAACACATCATACTCGGCCAAAACCTATAATGATCAAACAGAGAAGATAGAAAATCTTGAAAAAAAGTTTGCGAAATTAGAGTTGAAATTTGACGAAAACAATAACATATTCGAAAAGAAATTAGAACAAATAGTACAACGCTTCACGACAGAACTGAATACCGTGGTAGCACAAATAAATTTGAGCTTTTCTTCCCTAATGAATACCATGGAATCCACCCTAAAAAAGTTGCATCCAATATAACAATTCCAAAAGATGATGATTGTCTAATAAATAGAAAACAGAATGAAAAAGCAAGAAAATATCAGAACAGAGAGGAAATACATTAGAAAGTGTAGTAGAAAAAATAAAGAAACTTAAATAATTAATCAAAATTTCTTATATTCTCGCTAAAAACTCAATATTAATCTACTTTCTTTTTTTGAAGATTTAAACTAATTCGTAGTATCGCACCTTTTTTTTTTCGTTTTAAATCATGAACATAAACCAATGGAATGCTCGTGGAATTAAAAACAAGATATCAGATATTCTTTTCGCGCCAATTTTTCAAAAAGCAAGTATTTTAATAATTCAAGAAACTTGGTTACATCCAAATGATATTTTCACAATTCCCAATAAAAATATATTCAGAATTGATAGGGAAATCAAAAGAGGAGGAGGGTTAATGATAGTTTTAAATAAAGATATTAGCGCAATAAAAAAAAATATTCTCAGAAATTAGTGAAGACTTATAAATTTTAATAGTCAGAGCTCAAATAGATTTAGTTCCTATCACAATTTTTAATATATACATCCCACCGGGTAACTTTAAAGACATCAATTTATCTAAAATAGCATCATATATTGATAATCACAGTTTGATATTGGGAGATTTCAACGTATCTCATGAAATATGGGGATCAAAAAATTCCAATGTTTCTGGAAAAAAGATTTTTGACTGGATCATTGAAAATGACTTAATATTATTAAACGAGATAAAAGTCCAACTTATCTCCATTCATCGGGAATTTTTACATCTATAGATCATTCTTTAGCATCTATAGATTTCAACTATGATTTATCCTGGTCCACAAATACCTATAATTTTGGAAGTGACCACTTCCCTATACTTATTAATTACAAAAGAACAAACAGCTCAGCAACTAATAATTTTAAACAAAAATTTGGAACAAATTTATCAATATTATTCAACAAAATTTAAATTTAAATGAAAACAAATATAGATATTATAAAAGAAATCAAAAAAGCTCAAATATTATCTCAAGAATCAGGGAAAAAAACAGATTAGTTCAAGAGCTCCAAGGTGGACAGCAGCATGCGGACATTTAAGAGCAAAAAAAAAGAAAATTCCTTAATAAAGCAAGGAAAAACTTTAAAGAAAAAAACTGGATAAAATATAAAGAAGTAAGCGCAAAACTTAAACGAACAATCAAAGCCTGTAAAGAAAATTTTTGGCACAAGACCTGCGAAAAAATATCTTCTCTGAAAGTTCTTTTTAAAATAATCCGAATAATCAAAAATAGAACAAATCCTAACTATTCTTTTTTTAATATTATTGAAAATAACGGAACTATATTAACAAACGAACAATCTCAAGCAAACTGTTATTTACAATATTACGCAAAAGAAAACAACGATAGTATTCCAAATATTTCTATTCCGGACAATAGCCAGGATATTAATAAACCTTTTTCTTTAAAAAAAATTAGAAATAGCAATATCTCATCAAAAGAACAGCAGTCCAGGGCATGATAAAACTTCTCTCCAATCAAAAAACCATCTCCCCATCAAAGCAATAAATCTCCTTCTGAAATCCTTTAATGACAGTTGGTCTTCAAGTCAAATTCCAAAAGATTGGACTCACGCAATTATCCTAATTTTCATAAAACCTCACAAAATTCCCAAGGAAGTTTCGTCATACCCCGTCCTATATTTCTCTTACTTCAATAATTGCCAAATTATTAGAAAGAAGGATTCTACATAGAATGCTAGATTTCAGTTTTCAAAACAAGATTTTTCATGTTAATCATCATGGTTTTTACCCTCACAGAAGCAGCATTAATACATTACTTCAATTACAACATGACATTATACTGGCTAGAGAACGTAAAGAATATTTTATTTTGGTAGCGTTGGATATTAAAGCAGCATATGACTCAGTGTGGCCAAATGGCCTATTTCTAAATTAACCCTCTAACTGGATACCTTCCTCCTGAAAAGTTATTCCGAAAGCGATTTACTCTTATTTTGCTATTCCCTTCAAAAATGCAACAGACTTCAATTCTTTCCCCCTTTTAAAACTTGGGAGGTCGAAAGGGGACAATTTTATGACTTGGTTCGGCGTATTTGATCATTGAGAACCAGGATAGCAATCGTTTACAGCTAGCTGTTAAGTTGCCTTGGGCAATCTTGTATGAAAACCGTAGTTCTTTCTACTCTGTCGTTTTCCCCATAGATTTAGTCACAGTAAAATTAAAACAAAATGCAGGGTAAAAAAAACATGAAATAAATGGCGTGTTAAAAGTTGAAAAATAGTTATATTTTCTTCAAACAAAATTTATTTTTCTGTCATTTTTTAAAAATTAAAAAAAATATTTTGGTATTGCGATTTGAACCAGAAAAAAGCATCCTGTATTCATTTTTGAATATGAGAGTAAGAAAACGCGCTCACTTCCTGTTTTTAAAAAAAATTATGAGGTAAAAAGAGTAAAGGCCCTATCTTTTTTTTTTACAATAAGACATAAATGGTGCATATTTATGAAATAAAACAGATCTTTTCTCTATTCAATTATATTTTTTTTAATTTAGAATAACATAAAAAATGATTTCAATACCTTTTAATTTATTTAAATTTAAATCATATAAATGATATTTTTATGTTAACCGAATATTTTTCGGAAAAAATCTAAATTTTCATTCCTAGTACTCTCCTTTTCGAACTCCTTGTATTAAATAAAAATTTCTTTTCTACATCGGCATTTGTGATGGACATAACACACATTCAGTCAATAATTTTTAATTTTAATGGGGGATATACTTCTTCAAATGCGCATGACAGTACTTCTAACCATTTTCTACTCAAGTTAAATTTCTTATCTTTATGTTTCTTTTATTACAAGGGAAAATGTCACACATCGATAACTACATTTTCACACAATTCAGTCATTACAAATTCTATTGTGAGAAAAGTTCTCCCCTAATTAATTTTGTCTTTCAAAACAGTACACTTAAAACAATTTTGTTCAGTGAAGTTAACCGACAGTTCCACAATGTATTCATACCAAATTTTAAAAACAAATTTAACACTTGGAAATGTATCCAGTATTAAATTTTTCAGTATACACAAATATTTCCTGCTGTAGGGAAGATATAGTATGAGAGAGAGATGTGGTGTGCGGTTGTGAAAGAATGTTTTCGTACGTGTAGACTATTTTTGAAAATTTAAATATCACTGAAGCTGATCATATAACTGCAAATGAGCCTTATTTTAATGTGTGCTGGTATCAAAGTAAAACACTTTACAATATTAAACAGCCTATGGAATTATACTCAATATCAAACTATTCGCAAAATGGCTTACAACTTCTATTCAAATTGTAAAGAAAAACTGAAATATAAATATATCTTACTAAAGTCAAAAATATTCATAATATGTAAGTATCCTATTTCTCCACTATTTCTGTACATTTTAAAAACTGTAGCTGAATGCAATTTTTTTATATTTATAAACGAGGCATAACAGCTCACACACTCGTAAAAATGTCTTTATCATTTTTAAATATACTACTATAAAACGTATATGGATTGTAAGATCAGTTGTAAAATCCTAAAAGCTTTTAGAGGAGCTAAAAACATGTAATTTTGGATTGATCAAATTTTTAATATAATACACAAATATACATGTTATTAAGCAAATACATTTGAAAAATAAAACTTCCTTCTGAAATAAACGTAATTGAAAGAAAAATGTTTAATTGCAAATGAGTGGAAATACATGTTTATCTAAGGGGTATCCCCAAAGTGAGGTAATCCTCAAACTTAAAACTCAAACTCAGAGGCACAACAATCCATGAGGGCCAGGGGAACTACTGTGCCCATCATAATACACGTGACCATTGGACGCTGAGGTGCATGAACAGATGTATGTCCCGATTTGGTGGTCTGTCTGAAGAGAGACCTTCAGTGTTTAAGACACGAAGCAAGCTTGGTACTCATTTATCGACCCAATGTAGCGGGGATGAAAGGCAGAGTCGACCTTGCGCATCCCGTTAATAGAATCCCAGACCTGTGGTGTGGAAGCACTATACACTACCACTCGATCCTATTCGGTGAAAAAAAAAATTTAATATTAGAATCTTATATAAATCCCTAATGAATGAGGGAGTCCAGACTTTTTTTTCATGTAAACTGTTTAGACGGAAATGGTTAATTATGAACATTTCACAATTTGCATAAATTAAAATTAACCGTCATAGTTTACATAAATTTTTAAGGGTGCAAAAGGTGTATTTCGGCTGCACGAATTAATTTTAAAAGGAATACGGTTACGAAAAAGTTGTACAAATCTATCTAAAGTAGGGTTGGTTGCCTTACATATTGTCAAAAACAACAATGTATTGGAAGCCAATTCCACAATTCGTTGTTATAAAAATGTATGGAACATTACAAGATTTATTTTTGCATTTGTAATTTATATATACATAATTTTTCCTGGGAACTTTAAAAGCTAGAGCGGCATCCATCAAAACCGCGGTTCTCTCTCTGTTTTTCCAGATCGCCCCTGACTAAGCCGGCTCTGCCATAGTAAGTGAAAATGCCGGATTTTGTTTGTCAAGATCATTTTATAGCAGACTGCATTTTTCATGTATTTTAGATGGTCGTTTTATATTTTCTACATCAATATCTTAATGTCTGAATTTAAAATTACATAAAATTCTTGACATTCGCATCAATGACCATTATAATTTTTATTAGTATATGAATGCGTCATCACACGATTACATGACTGTTATTAACATATTATTTTAACCATTTAATTAATATTAAGTATAACATAACGCACACAAATTTTCTGAACTTTAAAATAAATATTTCGAAAACTACTTCAGATATACTCAAAATTTTTCATTCCTACCCTTTAGCTTCTCAGTTTTGCTTCTATGTAAAACTTTATTGTATATTCCTCGGGTTTTTTAGTATATTTTTGCTCTTAGCATGCATTTTCAACTGAATTGTATGAAATCTTCAAAATATATTAAAAAATACCAAAGAAGCTATATAATAAAAAATTTGAAATTTATATTATACTCAAAGAGTTGCTAGAACTTATGGTAAATAATTTTTAACTTTGCGATACATTTTTGTTTTCGAAATTTCAAATGGAATTTCTAACATAAAATTTCTAGCTTTATACGGTCGAGATTTCAAAAAATATCCAGATTTTAATTATTTATTCAGTTAGCCTTGAAAAAAAGATAAATGTTGAGGTATTTTGCATAAATAGATATTTTTGAAGAATAATTCGAATGTTTTTGAATAGCTCGAATTTAAAATTGATTTTTATGTTTATTTATATGCATAAATGTCTACTGTAAATGTTTCCGTATATTTTTGATTACCATTTATTCAAACATTCAAGTTATAAAAAAAATGTGGGAAAATCTTCATTCATGTTATCTTTGATGTAAACTGAAGTTCAAGCACTTAAAATTCAAATATAATTCGGTGTATTTTAACAATATATAACTAGGCACTGTACGTAAACTTCCCTGAACACTTGGGCTTTGAAATCTAAAAAAAAAATTAATAGATCTTAATTAGTTTTTTTTTTTTTTTTTTTTGTTATTATTTTTATCAAAGTGTAAGAAAATGTTTCAAATGATTTGATGAAGTTTAAATTTATTCATTTTTAGTGGTTGGAAAGTTGAAAAGATTTCAAATTTTAAAGTGTTTGGTGTTTTATTATATTTTTTGGGGCATCTTATAATGAAATAATCATGTTTCAAAAACTGAAAGCATTGATTAAGATAAGAAAAATGAAGCGAAAGAATATACTTTAAAAAAGATAATTTGTCTAACTATATAAAATAGCAGATTGCCCTGACACGCCCCAACTTGTTACAGTTTGAAATTAATATGAAACCAAAAGGAAATTGTAACATATTTTACTTATGCGTTGGGACTTTTGAAAACGTTTAAAATACAAGCTAGCAAACAAACACTTCTTGGGTTCTAAAGAAATTTCTCCCCGATTTTTTACGATTGTCCCAGGGTCAAAACACGGGGTTCCCTGCGAGCCATAAAACTCCTGCTGTGTTGCTTCCTCCGTCCCTCATTATCTTTCCAGATGTTAAACCTTAAAAGGGGGAAAGGATTTCAGAAAAGTGCTGGTAATCCGCTTTTGAAAACGTTACTTGAAGGCAGAAAAATCAGTGCAGTCCATTTTCGAAGCATCTTTACATTGACGGAACTTTCCGTGCTATGCGGTTAGAGGGTTAGAAGGAAAAGAAATTTTTTGAACTGAAATCAGTAGTAATTATCATAGGCGATTTCCAAACACAAGTTTCTCTAAGAAAAGAAAAATGGGAGCTTTCAAACTTAGAAAGTTCTACTGTATTGATAATTTTTTTCCAAAAATTATCCAATCCAAAATATCTGAAAAAATAAATATAATCAGAACGTAGTCTAACAGATATATACATTTAAATTAAAATAATATGTTCGTTCTCTTTTTTTTCCGCCTATTTATTCGTGAGTCACGCATTTTATGTACAATGGCAAAGAAAGGAGTGTTCAGGGGCGCTCTAAGGATATTGAACGTTTGAAATTCTGAATACAGAATAAGATGGTTCTTGTAAATGAATATGGAAAGCAAGTCGTAAAATCTTTTATATCAACAAAAATGCTTCTCCCCGTTGATTATTGTTGATTCTTTAGTTTTTGGTCATTGTTGATTATCATATGCCTATTTGGTGTAAGAAAACCTAGAAATGCACATCTGCCTTCTTGTAAATCTTCTAAGGTTACTTTCAAGTAGCCGGAAAACTATTCTTCCTCTTATTGCCGTAATAAATCTTTGGAAAGGGCATTTCCTTTTTCTGTTAAATTGTCGGACATAGGATAAATAGAAACTATGCCGACAAAGCCCTCCAAAAAGGCCATCTTCTACTTACCCGGTCACTTTAGGGGATTGTTCAAACGAAGAGGAGGGGGGGATATTTGAAGCTAAAGTTTTTCTTCGTTTTGAAAAAAGTAAAGAAAAATTGTTGCCACAGTTATCTGCAACTCGATTGAGGAGTCAGTGCGTTGAGAAGGAAATGTTTTTGTAATTGTTTTGAATGTTGATCGAAGGAGTTGTCTTCGTAGGAATGTTTTGGCTCTACCTTACACACAAAATCAGTTCATCATCGCACAAAATCAGAGCAGTAATCTTAGAATTTAGGCATTATATGCAATTCTTTTGAAATTTAAATAAAAAGTAAGGATTATCCAAAGGCTAAGAATATAACTTTTTTTTGTACAAAAGTCGAAAAAAAAAAAAAATTAAGAAGCCCTGTATGTTGTCATTACTCGCAAAAAGAAACAATTCAGTACAAAGAAGGAGAATATAATCCTTTTATGTAAACAAGTTTACCGAGATACATGAAGCTCCTCGGCAAATTAAAAATGTTTGTAGTCATAATATTTTGTCTTTGATACCAGCTTATTGTTTGTACTTTACTATCAAGTATTCTAAAATTCAAAAGCATTCCCTCTTTTTTACAAATGAAAACAATTTATTACTGTTGAAAAAAAATATTATCTTAAATTTCTTATGTGTATTTGAAGAATTTATTTTTAGGAACACGTAGGTAAATTGATAAATTATTAATATTTCATTTACGAGTTCCATTAGAAACAAAGTAATAAGACGAACCTCGTAATTTAAATGACGATCAAGTCACTTGAAACCTTTCGACCTTTTGTCCCTAAAATTCTCAGACAAGTGGTATTTCAAAATCTGCATTTTTTATCCCATCCTGGAATATACGCTACAACTAATTTAATTTCTAAGCGTTTCTTTTGGCCAGGAATGAGAAAAGACATCGAAAATAGAGTTCGAGCTTGTCAGCGAGCAAAAGTATTCAAACATATCAAAACTCCACTTAGCACATTTGTTCTCCCGATGCTCGATTTGCCCACATTCATATTGACTATATTGGACCCTATCCACCATCCAAAGGATATAAATATTGTCTTACCATCATAGACAGGTATACCAGGTGGCCTTAAGTTATTCCTACCGAAGACATGTTGGCAGAAACCACTGCTCGTGCACTTTTAGATGGTTGGATTTCTCGTTTCGGCACACCTGTTACAATTACAACTGATCAAGGGACAAAAATTTTGAGTCTTCTCTAATGAGAGAACTTACAAACATGATGGGTAGCCATAGAATCCATTCAGCTTCTTACCATCCACAAAGTAATGGAATGATAGAACGATTCCACAGGCATCTCAAAAAGTACTATTATTGCCCATGAGGACGCTGGTTGGACCGATATTTTGCCTATCGTATTAGGATTACGTTCAGCAATGAAGAATGATTTAAAAGCAACAAGCTTTCAACTAGTTTATGGTACTACTTTACGTTTACCATCTGATCTCATATCTTCAGAATCTCTTCAAACATCTGTGACACCCACTTATGTTTCGAAGTTAATTACCATGATGAGAAAACTTAGCCCAATATCCCTTGATTCTCATCGTTGTACGAAGAGCTATGTACACCAATCATTAAGTACATGCACACACGTTTTTCTTAGAAATGACAAAATTCGACCCCCTTTAACTCCTCCTTACACTGGACCTCATTTGGTTAAAAGTAGATCTGATAAAAATTTTGTAATTTGTATAAATAATAAAAATGTAACTGTCACTATAGACAGATGCAATCCAGCTTTTGAATTTTCAGAAGATTTTAATTCACAAAAGGGTAGTTCAAACTTTGAACCACCTCTAACCAAGCAACAAATTGAAGATAAAGCTGTTTTTGATAAAAATATCAGAACCACACGTTCTGTCAGGAACGTACATTTTCCTAAGAAATTAACTTACTAATTCAAATTCCTTCTTAGTAATTTATATATGTATATCTTTTATTGTATTGTGTATATAAATAATTGTATGTGTTATTGCAATTTATGTATTTTATAGTGCCTTATTTTTGTAAACAACAAACATTTTTTATATTTGTATATATATATATATATTTATGCCGTTCCCTTCGTCACTAGGGGGATACTCTGTAGTGTACTTTCATAATATCGGATCATCATCATTACTCATAATAACGGATCATCCTTACTCATAGTAACGGTTTCTTGATCCTTATGTCTTATTGGCTGTTAAAACCTACTATTGAATTTCATTGGTCAGAAGAAATGTCCTCTGGCATTTCTTCTATCTTCCCAGAATTCCACTCTGAGGAAGGGAATACATAAACCGGAACTTATAATTATTTGTTATGTTGGAAAATAAAGTTTGTTTTTGTAAAATCACTGCAATTTTACTTTGCCACTCAACACAATACACAAAAGGGTCCTAAAAAGTTGCAAAGTGAGTGAGTGAATATTAAGGTCCCACTGTTCACTTACTCAAGAGATATAGCGAGAGGGTAAGGGGAATTTCCATGATAATGTGTTATGCATTTAAAAATATTCAAGCAACGCCGGGGGAATAAACCTTTCTGACAGAAAAGAAGCAAAAAAATTTCGAAACAGCGAATTTAAAGTTATACATTATGAAAAAGGACGGGCTAAGCGGAGGAAGGGGGTGGGGTGAAAGTCATTTTGAAAAAGAGTATTAGAAGTGCTGATTTTAGGAAGGAAAGGGAACATTTTTATAAAAGTAGAGAAAGCCCGAGCAACGCCGGGCCATGCAGCTAGTTAAAAATATTTTGATTTACGTGAATGAAAAAAAAGAACAGATTGTTATTTTTGCAGTGAAAATTTCATACGCAAGGGAATTTAATTATTATACTCAAGACACGGAAGAAAAAACTGCCTGAAAAACAATCTCCCAAATGGGGACAAAACTTTTATGTTTCGATGAACCACTAGGGCATAGAAAAATGCTATAACGCCAAACCAGGCAACCCAGAATAATGACGACATTTCACATCTACCAATGACAAGCAACCTCTTTTCCTTTGACCGTGCCGAAGAGAAATGCCCGAGGTGTGAGGAACTACAAAAAGTGCTCTTTATTTAACGTTACGCTTTGAGATTCTATCTTGCATCGTTCTTTTCCTCTTGGATTTTACTGTTAAAACGTAATCCTAAATCTCTTCAGTGCGATATTTCAGGACCAGAATTTAGAATTTCTTTTTTTACATTTATAAATATTTGTTTTTGATTTGGTAGATTAATTCTTTGACAATTATTAATTTACTGACTGATTAATTTAAATTTAAAAAACCCTTGTTATTTTGTATATCTTTAAATATTTTAACTTGTTCTCTAACCATGACTTCCATTTACTGTTTGTCCTAAGTACAAGAAAGTTCTATTTGAAACAACTTTTTTGTATTCCAGGGGGAAAACAAACAACATTTTGAAAAGAAGGAATTGTTAACATATTGTTTTGTTATGAATTATATAGAAATCCTTCACTCTTTTTATATTTCATTAGAAAAACTGACCTCGTCAAATAACAATTTTTGTGCTCTTTATGCAATTTTTTTATGAAGTTTGCTAAGAAAAATTCTCTTTCTGATGGATAAGTGTGGATTTATAGAAATTCAAGGGATAACACGATTTGTGGCTCAACAAAAACCATACAACATGGATCTTTGTTCAGTTGCAGCAGGCTCAAATTGCAGTGATGAAGACAAATCTTCAAAGTTAAGTAAACTTAGTTCCTTAAATTCCTTACCCTATTGATGAATACTGCCTGCATAAAATAAGCCTTTGAATAGAAAAGTTCTCAAAAATTTAATTTGCTTTTTATTATACATAATTATTTTTTTTAAAGTCTTATGTAAAAAAAATGTTTCAAATTTTAGAAAAAATCTTTTATATTTTGTTTTTTAATACAATTACATTAAATGTATAAGGTTTAATATCTTTTCTGTATTTAAAATTGAAATAATATCTACTTGGAAGTAATTGTGGATTATTCATAACAGCTAATTTATCTAGGTTTCTTTTTATTTATAGATACATGTGTGTATATTTTATCAGAAATTTTAAAGACATTTCTTACATGTATTTAAATTATTTCGTTCATTGTTTTTTTTCCTGTATTATTAGCATCAAATTATATTAGTTTTAAAAATATTTTATCCTATTAGTTTTTTTTTCTTTTTTTTTTTGGAAAAAAAATATCATTAGCCCCTATACATACATTATCTTAATAGCTTCTAGGATCTAAATAATTTCAATTTTAATACTAAAACAAATTTTTATTTTAAAGCCAATTTGTAATGAGCAACAAAATAAGATTCATTACACATTGTAAATTTAGTGAAAGTTTTGTGCAGAACTTTATATTAAAATTAATATTCCATATTTACTCTAATCTAAAACACACTTTTTTCCAATATTAAAGTTACTGAAAATTGGTTGCAGCTTAGAATAGAACTTAAAAAGTATTGGATTATGCAATTCGAGCAATTACAAGTTCTAAACTATTTTTCAGTTTCTACAAAGCCTTGTTGAGAATTTGGGGTGCAACTTACTTTCAAGTAAATACAGTAAATCAAATTAACTTGTCATTTTTCTAAAATTTCTAATCTATGCTTCCATATAAAAAATTGATTTTAGAAAGAATATTTAGCAGCTTCATTTTTAGACTGTGTGCTTCATATATTACTAATAAAATTTTGCATAATTTTTTATATTTTTTTTGAATATTTGTCCTTTTATCATTCAGTTACCTTACATATATGCTTCCCCCCTTCAAAGAGAATTTAAGAAAAGCTTATATATACTAGTGTTCAATGCAAAATAAGAAATAGTAAACGTTTTTCTATTAGCTCATACTGAATTGAAATCAAACTTATTAAAGTGAAATATTTTTAGTCATAAGTTATTAATTTATTTCAAAAGATAGATCTTATATTTTTTACAGAAACCTAATGAAAAGTGTCCTTGTTGCTAGTCAGGAAAAGATGCATAGCCTGTGAAGTAAGTTTTTCAGACAAATTGTGAAGCCTCTATTATAGCTACTTGCACCTCCAGTGAAACCATGCTGTGATATTTACTCTAAAAGAATCATCAAAAAGGATTTTAATTTTTTTTTTTTTTTTTTTTTTGTGCTCCATATTCTAAATAACCTAATCAATCAAAATGACTACTACTTTTTAAATGAATGGGAAATTTTTATTGATATTTGTTTTCTCAGCCTTTGGTTTATCTTTCATAATGTTCTCATGATATTTTTGTTGGTCTGTATAAAATTAATAATTTTATTATATAATTACTAGAAAATATGGAACTAGTTTGATATCACAGGGCTTGGCGCGAAAAAGGATTCACGCCAAGCAGCACTTCGTCATTGGAATGGAATCCAAGATGGTAGCCTAGCGGTATCAAATCATCAGGAAGATAATCGTAATGAATTGTTTTGAAATGTATTTCAAAAGAAGAATATAAGAAGAGATTGAGAACAACCAAGATCAATCAATAAATAATGAATAACAATATAATAAAAAGTAACATGTAGGTACTAATAACATGCAGTATATAATCTAACAATTTAATAGTAATTATATATAATATTCATCTAGTATGATTTAATAAGTATTATATATAAGAATAATATAATGCAATTAAATAGAAATTATAAAAAGAATAATCATCGTATTTTAATATTATAAAAAGTATACACATAAGAATATACTCGTGTAACGTAATAATTATAAATAAATAATGTAACAAAATAATAATTAAAAGCACAAAATAATAGTTATAAATAAATACAATAAAAAACAATTATAAATAATCAATTTTATAATGTATAATAATGATTGTATTTTTATATTAATAAAATAATTACATAATATGTATTAAAATTAATAATGAATAGCAATTGAAAAGTACTGAAAACTTGCATCATTCTAAAAACTGCAAAAATATCAAGGTAACCATATTGTAATGTTATCCCCCATCTTGGCAAACATAAACAACAACTCGGTGTGTGCCCCGTGATATCAAACTAAACAAACTTAAAGTCTGAAATTTATTGATGAACACATAAAAACTTATTAATAGGTGCTTAAAACAAATTTTTATCAAAAAACATACTTTTTTTTAAAAAAGTCCTAATAAGGCCTTTTTCTAAAAATTAATCAGTTCATGTTATCAAATGCTATAAATGTTAAAATGGTCTTATTAAATTAATATATTAAAATGAGGGCATATTTTAATGTATAAAAGATTCTCCACCATAGCACATACTTGTGGAATTGAATTCTATGGAAAAAATGCTTTCTTAAAGCTCATAATTCATTTGGCTGTAATTGTAAATTTTCTAAAGTAATATTTAAAAAATAATTGATGTGTACAATTTTTACATATTAAGCATTTGATTAATTGTAGAAAAAACTAGTCATTTTTTTTTAATTTGATTTTATGATAATTTCAGTTTAACTGAAGACTACATATAAAAATTAAAATTTGTAGAAAAGGGTGCTTTTTTTTTAAAAAATTTGTAACTTAATTTTGCGACAATTCTTTTAAAATATGTTTTATTTTACAATATTGTAAATAACGGTACATTAGATAAAAGTGTATTTACTATATTTATAACAACTATTATGTGTATTAGTGTGTTTCCATTAAATTTTGGAATATTTTAGTAGATTTTGATATGTATATGCACACATTTTGTTAAAATTATGCTTCTTTTTACAAAAGCAGATATTTTCCTACTTTTAGTATTATAGGACTGAATAGTTCGAAATGTAACCAGCTTATTGCATCACTTTAATAGATATTATTTTAAATTATATATATATATAAAAGATATGCATATTTTTAATTACATTATTGTATGAATATATTTATTTGTTGGATAATGCAAACAGTCTAATTCAAATTTTTATTCATTTATGAAAAAATGTAAATTAAAAACCTTTCAAAAAAAAGTAACTGCTGAAATAACATTTCACCAAGATGAATTTTTCAAACTTTTATCTTCAAAATGAAAACAGTAAATATATTATATTTACTGTGCACATATAGTTTTGACCAAAAAAATAAATTGAAATTAATACTTTAGAACTTATGTAACAATATGATTTTCTCAGTTTTAATAATTTAAGGCATAGGTTCTCAACATGGGTGATAACATCCCCTTGTGGGCATTTAAGGCTTTCGGTGGGGGGAGGGTACAGTAAAAGACCCAGAGTAAGTGAGGGGTTTTTTGAGATGGTATGGAGGGGCATGGGTAGATTAACCAAATATAGTCTAAAAGAGACTAAAAAAAGCATGCTGATTATGTGCTAACAAAAGTAAACTTTAATACTGGTTACCTTTTGTTGATTGTATGTACAGTAAGACTCCGCTTAACACTGTTTCGGATTAACGCTCTTATTTGAATTGTGGGATTCCCCTCGAAATTACACACAGCAGTAGGCTTCCCGATATCCGAAGCAGTTTATCTGAGTTCTTTTTTCCAGCAGTTTTATACGAACGTATTTTTATCGTTTCAAAGATTTGTTAACGTTATTGAAAGTATACATTTATGTAATATAATGATTGCTATAGCGACAAATATTATGGTTTTTTAGTTTTTATCATGGGTGATAATAAAAAAACACAAAAATAATGCAGCAAGAAAAAGCAGGAGCAAATTTTGACAGGAGTTCAAAGGCAAGACGGGGCATTATGGATGCATTATCCACTCACCAACAACTTCTCACAGAGTACAAAAGGAAAATGCAAATTACATTAGATGCCTTCTTGATAAAAAGGCAGAAAATTGGAAATACAGGAGATACTTTGTGATCTGAAATGTAAATATGCTGACTTAGAGTTTTATTTATTTTTATATGCTTATTCATCTATTATGTTTCTATATTTGTAAGATGTTTTATTCTCATAAAACACATAATTAATAAATTTAATGGTAAAATAGCCAGCCAATTTTCTACCATCTTCTCGTAACCCCATTATTTACAACCGGGGTGGGCATTAAGGCGATCGCGATCGACCGCCAAGACATTTTGGGGTGATCGCCTTCACTAAGACTTAATAATCATTCAATCATACGAAGAGAGGTCTAGAAAAACCATATTTATTTGAGTCTAAGCTGTTATCGATTCTAAACCGCGCCCCGAATTCTCCACAAGATTTTATGAAAATTGAAAAATAGTCTAAAATGTGTGTGGTTTATCGATATCCAATTTTACGAAATTGAAATATAAAATGAAAACTAATAAGAAGTGAATAATTAGTTTTTTTTATCAGTATTATACACTTTCAAATATATACATGAAGCTGTAGTTGCCCTAAATACTCCACCCAACAAATTTTTTTCCCTTCGATTCTGAGCCCCTCCGATTTTCAATGGTATTTACATTGAGAGAGAAAAGGGCGGCTTATAGTTTCGAGTAAATACGGTATTTTAAAAAATACGGACGAAAAAGATCGAATCACACACACATATAAGAGAAAATTTTGTTGAATAGAAAATGCACTTCGTTATTTGGAGGCTATTTTTACGAAGAAATCGTAAAATGTTCTTGGTTTTAGGATAAAGTTTGTTAAATAGAGAAATTTGTAAAATTGCGGTTCATAAAATGGAGGTCCGACGGCATTGTATGCTTTCTTTTAGCTCACTATACCTACACCACTGGGTGGACCGTGAAAAAATTAGAAGTAGCCCGTACCCTGGAAAAGTCTGCCCACCCCTGATTTACATGAAGAGATAACCTCGTTTAACGCTGTTTCATATTACGCTCTACTTTGATGGAACGTATACCCCGCATTAAACGGGGTCTTACTGTATTTAAAATTGTATATTCATGGCAATAGCTATTTCATATTTGCAATTAAAAAAAATTGGGGGCCATAAAAAATATTTTCTATTAGTAATAGAATATTTTTTTAAAATTTAATTCTTGTTTTCACCATGTATTACGTACGTTCTAATTTCTTTGGAGTGGGAGGGGGGTGGTATCAAAATATTCTCTTGAAAAGGGGGCACCAGTTCAAAAAGGTAGGGAACGTATGATTTAAAGGAACAGTATTTGTATGAAACAAAAATTATTTTAATGAGCTGGTTATGAAGGATTTAAATAGTATTTATTTTTTCAAATTCATATAAAAGGATATATGAATAGAATTGTAAAATTATCTGCATTTTACAAGGAAATTATAAATTGTATTTTTTTAAATGATAGCTCTAACTTTATTACATATATTTTTAGATTAGAGCTTGGAAATTAGTTCTGTATAAATAACTTTTTAGTTTCCACAATATTTAAACAGAATTAGTAAACTTTTTAAAATAAGATTATATGTTATAAATAATGCAAAAATATAAAAATAGGCAAATTTTCTTTTAATCATTTATTGTAAAAAATTAAAAATTTAATTAAATTTTTATAAGAGGGGTGTCAAACATGCCAGCCACATGCAGCTCACAACAAACATTTTTGTAGCCCAGCTAGTATATCTGCTTACAATAATATATAAAAAATATCAGAATTTTTCCTGAAATGTGAAAGATAGCAGAGAAGAGATGTCAAGTGTCAGGACATAAACACTAATTTTTTTTGTTTTATTTATGTTTATTATGTATTATTCAATGTAAAGTTACATTTCTATGAATATTATTTTTTTTCAGTCCACCTAAAGTTAAACCTTGTTTGTTTGGCCCAAGTTAGCCTTTGAGTTTTTAATACCCTTGTTTACAAGAAGGGAACTTTAAATAAATAGCATTGTAATTATATTATGTTTATATATATATATATTATAAAGAAAATGTAACCAAACACACTTAATTGAGTAACAATTTTAACTAGTGATTTAAATTGTTTAATTACAACATGATGTTATTCATATGCTTTAAATTTATAACTGTTCTTCAGGCATTGTTCATATTTTATTTTACATACATAGATTAAATAAATTAAGAATTAATGTTTTTCTCCAAAAGATACTGTATTATTCATAGTGTGAATAAACTATTCGTTTAAATTCAAGAACATACATAATTTAGGGGACTTTTTTTTAAAAAAACAGTCCAGAGTCTAAATCAGTCTAATTTTTGTGTTTAAATTTTTAAAAACTTGAAAAGCTTTTTATGAAATAAAAAATATATTTTTGATTTTTAAATTCATTATAAAATTATATAAATAACTTATACTGAATGTAATTTATCTTTAATGCAAACTATACAATCTCACACTTTCAATAGATGCCATATAGATTTGTAAAAAAAAATCCATTCAAAGTAGATTCATTCATTAAAAGTGACTCCTAATGCAAGTGTAGCAGGAAGAAATATAGGGAGATATGTTCAGTTATGAAGGTATAAAGAAAAATTTAAATGGAGCTTTAAAAAAGAAAATTCAAATGAGATTTTCTTCTCTGGTTTTACATTAGGGTGTTTTCCAATTATAGTTCAGAATTCTTTAAAAATGTATCTAGTTTAATTATTTTAAAGACAATTATATTTTTAATTATTTTGTAGAGCATTACAGACTTTTTGGAAACTTATAAGTAAATATAATTACCACATTGAAGAGCCACTGAATTTGAGCCTTGAAGTTACATTAATATACTAGTATATATATTTTTTAAAATTTCTTTTAAGTTGCATCATATTGGATTCCATTATAGAAGATGGCAATGAGTCAAAGTGAAAAAGGGATTTTAAAACTAAATGAGAGTCTAAGAAGGAGGAGAGTTGTGAGAATTTTTTTGAAACGGATTTCTAGTTTGTAACTATTCATAATTGTAAACTGTGTGATATTAAATGGTTGATTGAAGAATCAAAAGCTGACTGTCCTGAATTATTTGCCAGCTTTGGGATGAACTACGCCATCGTAAAACCTCAACATGCTACTATAACTAATTTTTGAAAGGTGAGAAAGTGAGTGAGTATCAGATTAATTTTTGGGAAGCAAAAACAAGCAAAGCTTTTTGCAATTGCTGCATTATATGCTTCAATGTATATTGTTTTATATTTGCCAGCATAGATACATATATATATTTTACTAGAATTAGCACGCCAGGGCATCTTTTTAACCCTCTTGCTGTGCATCCTGCGATTTCCGCAGGTATACATTTTATTCTGACTACTAAGCTGTGTCACCTGTGCTTTTCCTGTTTATGTTTTCATTTGTTTTTATGTTCATATTTTAATTATCTAATCCTATATTTAAAAAAAACTCTTTTACAAAAAATTTTTGTTTACTTTAACTTTTAAAATGTAGATTTGAAATACATAATAAAACCATATGCAAATTTTTAACCTACCTTGATAAAATAACTATGCAGGAAGAGGGTTAATAAAAATCTACATTATATATGTCAGTGTAAACTGTTTGATATTTTTCAATATAAATATATCAAATCTATTTGATAAGAATTTGCATGCCAGTGCATATATTTTTTTTTATATACAGTATTATAGGTCTATATATATTATTGCTGATGATTGTGCATCAGTACATTTTCTGAAGATGTTTATCAATTGCATACCTCAGTATATACTGTGGAGTTTTGTTAATGAAATATATGTATTTTTTGGTAATAATTTGGTACTAGTTTAATTTTATAAAAATTGCACTTTTAGCAAAAATTAGAAAAAAATTGTTAGTCTTGGGAAAGAATTAGGTTTAGAAGTGAGCAATGAGTTAAGTGTTGTGCAGATTAAAATGTTATTCATAAAAAGTGGGGAGTATGTTAAAAACCTAGTGGACACTATTATTGAAGAAAAGGAGGAATGTGTGAAAAAGGAAAATATTAATTGCAAAAAGAGAAAAGGAAATTTGAATTAGAAAGTATGAAATTAGCTGGTTCTACTGGAGAACTAAATGTAAAATCTGGAAATCAAAATCATCATCAGGAATTACAGAACATTATTCTAAGGTTTGATCCAAAATAAGAAACAAGTTTTTAGTGATTTTTGAGTAGCAGGCAAAGAAATTTAAAATAAAACATGAAGAATGGGTTTCTTACCTATTGTGCCTCTTACCACCAGGTATTGTTCAACTTATTTCTAGAGAACTCAAAGACAAATATGAAAATTATAAAGAATTGCTGCTAAGGGACTTAAACTTAGTCTGGAGACCTTTAGACTCAAGTTTGTTCACCACCAGAAAGCGATTCAAAGTTCTTCGAAAGATTTTGCATTCAAATTGACTAACTATTTTGCAGAATGTATTGCTGGTGTTGACACAATTTCAAAAAATTGAACTCATCGTTGCTGATCAAATAAAGAAGGGAATGTCTTTTGAAATTTGAGAGCATTTTGTGGATTGTTGGGGTAAGATTACTTCTCCAACTGTAATGGATGATATACTAGATGAATATGATTCTGTAAGAAGAAATAAGAGACCTAACTCCAGAGGGAATCAAGAAAAGAAGAAAATGAATTTCGATTACGTAGATGACGAAGAAGATGAAACTAAATTCAATGAAAGGCCTGAAAATTCAGGTTCCTGTGGAAATATGAACGCTTTGACAAGCGTAAATCTCTTCAGTGCTATGAGTGTGGTTCCAGAAATCATTTGAGTCCTCAGTGTCCAAAATAAAAACTGATAGGGATTCAGCTAACATAAGAAGAAAAGTCAAAAAGCAAAGGGACTTTTGCAATTTATCTTTGCAAGGTTTGGCAACAGCACTAGCATCCAGTGTTGAATAAGGGATATGTTTGTGCTGCGATCATCACCCCCACCTCACTCACCCACACGTGTATATTCTCTTGCAAGGGAGACACTGCACAAAGCAATCGCAATAAATGTTTGCCTTAAAACTCGCATATTTAATTTAATTAAATTGTTCGACTTCGCAGATCTTCAGCAACTTATGGATATCCGCACTTTTAAACTAAAATATACATATGCATAATTTGCTTAATTTCACAGAACAACGCCCAAAGTTGTTCCAATGCCGCAAAGACATTCACCCCATTGACAGAGTCAAAGGTCACAAGAAGAACTGCGTTCCCTCACACCTTTAACTTGGGTTTTTCGTTTTTGTGTTTCCGTTTCCCCGACTGCAGCTTAGAGCTGTTTTGAACACTCCAAGTGTTTTCATTCTCTCGCAAGAACACATCAATTGGATACGATTCATTGACTTCTTCTCACAAGGCTCCTCATTTAAATAGAGGTAAGTCAATTTCATACCTCCATTGTTTATTTCATTGCAAAAATTATAAATCATTGTTTATTACCGCAAAAGTCAAAATGAATCCAATTGAAAAAATTATAAATAAAAGAGCGCCTATACGTTCGGCCGTAACAAAATTAATTACGAAAATACAAAATTACATTGAAAATAACAGTGATTATGTAGATAATATCTTAGAATTACAAGATCAACTAATCCAAAAAGAGCTCTCATTGAAGCAACTTAATTCAGAAATGGAAAATTCAATAGTAGATGTTTCTGAGTTCAGTACTGAAATTAACGCATCCGAAGAATATTCGGAAAAAATTATTAGCATAAAGTATAAAATTAAATCGTACATCAAACGTCGTGAATGTCATTTAAATGTTCCAAATTCAACACAAGTTTGGTCAGATCAGAACCGAACACAATTATCAATAAAACTCCCAGAAATCTCCTTACCAAAGTTTTCGGGAAAATATGAAGAGTGGAGCAACTTTAAGATACAATTTAATAACATTATCTCAACAAATTCGCAACTCTCCTCAGAGCAAAGATTGCATTTTCTTAAAGCAGCACTAATGTTAGAAGCAAAGAATTTAGAGACTATTAGCGATTCATTTGAATCTTTATTTAAATCTTTAGTGATGATGTAAACAAAAACATTCACGCTTTGAAGGTATTAGAATTTGAAAGAAACAATCTTTCGGACATTTTAATCATAAACATCATTCTTCAAAAGCTGGATAAAGAGACTTTAAAACAATTTGAATACAGCCTTAATTTGACCAAAGTTCCTAAATTTGATGACTTCATTTATTTTTAGAAAAACCCGCTCAAGTTTTAAGCAATATAAATAAAAATACCTTCGTAAAACCAATGTTTATACAAGAAAGAAATAAATCAAAAAATTTCTTTATAAAATCTAACAATTCTGTGTATGCATGCATTTTGTGTAAGCAAAAACATCCCATTTTTAAGTACGATTCCTTTTTAAAACTAAATGCAATACAGAGAAAAGAAATTGTCATGAAGCATAATATGTGTCTCAATTGCTTAAGTGATCAGCACACAATTTCAAAGTGTAAATCAAAAAATTCTTGTAGTGTATGTGGTTTTCAACATAACACTCTGCTTCACAGGCAAAAAGGGGAATCTGCCAATGTTCCCCTGATTTATAGCGCATTACCTCTACAAGGTCAGGAACTAAACCCCAATGCAGAGGAGTTTCACAGTCCACAGGAAAATACAGCCGCGTCCCTCTCTCGTATCAGTAATAGAAGCAAAACTGTAATTCTACCCACAGCAGTAGTTTGGGTTTTAAATCATTCTACAGGAAGTTGCATCCAAGCATGCACAGTCTTGGATTCTGGTAACATGTCTAATATTGTTATGTTAGATTTCGCAAACAAATTAGGGGCACCACAAAATAGAATTAACATCCCAATTTCCAGTTTAGGTGGAAATAAAACCACAGTCAAGTCAAAATTAAACGCTACAATAATAAATGGTAACAGCTCATTTTCTACAACTTTAGATTTTCTGGTTGTCTCAAAAATTAGACTTTCTTCCTGTTTCTCAAATAAACCTCAATAATTTAAAAATACCTCAGGAACTAGCAGATCCAAATTTTGGTGTTCTAAGAAAAATCGATTTGCAAATTGGAGCAGAGGCATTTTTTGACATAATTAAGGAAGGAATGATTCGCACATCAGACAACGCACTTGCATTTCGCAGCTTAGTTTTCGGATACATCACAACCAGAAACACACATTCATACAAACAAAATCAATATTGTGGTTTCATATCAGAAATGCAAAACATTGATGATAATTTACAAAAGTTTTGGGAGATAGAAACAATTAACTAAGGTCAAAAGCCATTAAGCAAAGAAGAGTAATATTGTGAAAATCATTATCAAATGCTCACACGTGCAATGAAGCTGGTCGGTATGTAGTAAAAATGCCAGTTAAAGACATACAAGGATTAGGACACTCAAAAGGTTTAGCAATGAAGAGACTAGATCAGCTTTGGAGAAGATTATCTAAAGATAAACAAATGGAAAATTTACATAGGGAATTTATGCAGCAATACTTAGACTTGGGGCATATGGAAAAAGTGGAAGAACATTTTGATGAAGCATCCGCAAACAATATTTGTTATTATCTTCCACATCATGGAGTTGTTCAGCCTGATAAAACAACTACCAAATTAAGAGTTTTTAATGGTTCAGCTTCTACTACTTCAGGTTTAAGCTTAAATGACCTATTCTTGAAAGGTGAAGTGAAGGAAGACATTTTTGAAATAATGACACGATTTCGCAAACACAAATATGCTTTCACAACCGACATCCAGATGATGTTTCGACAAATCCTCATTGATCCAGCTCAACGTGATCTTCTCAGGATTATGTGGAAAACAGGAGCTTACGAGAAACCAGTCATCTATAGATTGAAGACTGCCACGTATGGGACCACCAGTGCTCCCTTTTTAGCTATACGAACTCTCAAACAGTTAGCTATGGATGAAGCTTCTAGATTTCCCTTAGCTTCCAAAGTAGCTCTTCAAGACGTGTACATGGATGATGTGGGGTGCTCGACACTGCTCGCCAATTAAAATGCCAGTTGCAAAATATGCTGGAAGCATGTGGAATGAAATTACATAAATGGAATTCCAATTCTAAGGAGCTGCTTAATTCATCTTCAGATCAAGAGCATTCCTTTTCAACCAATGCAGAATCAGCCATAAAAACCTTAGGTATTAGCTGGAAACCAACAGGAGACTATTTCATGTTCAAAGTCTCAATCCTTCAATAGCATCTTGTACAAAACGAGATGTTTTAAGCGTCATAGCAAGACTTTATGACCCTCTTGGACTAATAGGCCCTGTCATCAGCAAAGCAAAAATCTTTCTACAAAAATTATGGCTTAGAAAATTGAATTGGGAAGAATTCTTACCGGATGCAATCGCACCAGAGTGGCTCAATTTTGTGTCATCTCTAAAAGTCCTAGAGGAACTCAAAATAGATCGATACATTCTTACAGATTCCTACGTGAAACTCGTGCTTTTAGGATATGCAGATGCTTCGGAGTCAGCCTACGGAGCCGTAGTGTACATGCGCAGTGTCAGAGAAGATGGTACCACCACAACCAAGCTTATTAGCAGCAAATCTTGTGTCGCACCAATCAAGGTCATCTCCATTCCTCGCCTTGAACTCTCAGCATGTTTACTGCTGGCTCAATTAGTGGGAAAAGTTTGCCTCTCTCTACAAGTACATTTAGCCAAAGTCATCTTGCACACCGATTCAACTATAGCAATTGCCTGGATCAACACTCCAGTTAATCAACTGAAAACATTCGTTGGCAATCGAGTTTCCAAGATACAAACTCTGATGGTGAACTTTGAATGGAAGCACATACCTTCAGCACAAAACCCTGCAGATATCATTTCTCGAGGTGTAAATCCTGAAGAACTTTCATCATTGACTCTATGGTGGAATGGTCCCCAGCATCTAGACATCCCTGAACAATTTATTGATCCTTCAATTACCAGTTCTGACGAACTTTACATGTTGGAAATTAAAAAACAATCTGATATCAGCTTGACATCAATCGTGGACTTTAACTTTGAAAATGATCTCTTAAATATTACAAATAATTATATGAAATTAATTCGCATTTTTAGTTACATTTTCAGATTCCTGCATAATGTCAAAAATGCATCTTGCCATTCAGGTTCCCTCACAAACGAGGAACTTCAGAAATCAAAACTTCATTTGATTAAAAGGATCCAGGTAACAGTTTTTAACAAATAAATTGAAATTCTTAGGAATGGGGGAACCATTAAAAAAGGTCAGTTAACTTGTTTGAATCCCTTTCTTGACAAAGAACACATACTTATAGAGTTGGTGGTAGATTAAGTAATTCAAATTTAACATATAGTCAGAAATTTCCCATTTTGCTTCCAAAAAACCACAAGTTAACTATTTTAATTATGAATTATTACCATTTGAAAAATTTGCACATAGGTGCTCAAACCTTACTTTATCTAGTCAGACAAGAGTTCTGGCCATTAGGTGGCGGAAACACTGCCAGACAAATTGTTCAAAATTGTGTTGTTTGTTTCAAAAACAAACCTAAGAATTTAGAACAAATTATGGGAAATTTACCTAGAGAAAGAATTACTCCTAGTTCTCCTTTTACTCATGTAGGAATAGATTTTACTGGCCCATTTTATATTAAATATAAAGGCCAATGAAAAGGCATTTACCACAAATGTTATGTTGCAATTTTCATTTGCTTTATTACAAAAGCTATTCATATAGAGGTTGTCACAGAACTAACCACAGAAGCTATGATTGCAACTCTCAAACGATTTTTCAGTAGAAGAGTAAAAAGTACTTCAATTTGTACTGATAATGCTACATATTTCATAGGTGCAAGCAGAGAATTGCAACGTTTATATAATTTGATAAAAAATCCACCAGATATTCTTGCCAATTATTTAACAAATGAAGAAATTACTTGGAAATTTATTCCCCCTAGATCACCCAATTTTGGAGGACTTTGGGAAGCAGGTGTCAAATATTTTAAACATCATTTTAAAAGAACAGTAGGTGATGCAGGTCTAACATTAGAACAATTCATAACAATTACTACACAAATAGAAAGTATTTTGAATAGTCGTCCTCTTACTCCCATGTCCTCTGATCGTAATGATTTTGCAGTCCTCACCCCAGGACATTTTCTCATAGGAAGACTTCTTCAAAGTTTACCTGAGTCACAGACTTGACAGATAAATTAGACAATCGCTTGTCTCAATGGCAAAAATTAGCAAAATTTGTTCAATTTATATGGCGCAAATGGAGGTTAGATTATCTTAATAATTTACAGGCTAGACATAAATGGCAATTTGAGAAAGAAAATGTAACTCCCAATTCAATGGTTATTTTAAAAGATGAAAATTTTCTACCATGTAAATGGACTATGGGAAGAATTTTAGAGATAGTTAAAGGTTCAGATGGAAATGTTAGAGTTGTAAAAGTTAAGACACCTCAAGGTATTTTTAAAAAAGAGAAATTTCAAAAATCTGTTTATTACCAAGTGTTTAAATGTCTATTAATCATTCAAAAATGTACACATTAATATTTTTATTCATATATATATATATTTTAATGTGCAATTTTTTTCATAGTGATCATATTTTTTAATTTTTCATTATTTTTATTTTTATGCATGATTTATGTAACATTAAGAGTTTATTGAAATGTTATTTCAACATGGGCCGGGATGTTGGCGCTGTGATTGTCACCCCAACCTCACTCACCCACACTTGTACATTCTCTTGCAAGGGAGACACTGCACAAAGCAGTCGCAATAAATGTTTATGCCTTAAAACTCGCATATTTAATTAAATACAGTACCATTCGCATTAATAGGGTAGTTGGCATCACTTCTATACAATGTGTCATTTGTCTTCCCTCATAGTCATTGGAGATTGCACCAAAGAGGACAGTGACTCACTTTTTGTCTGCGGAAGGTATGATACCGGTGCTGGATAACCTGCCTGTGCATCCCTGTTTGAAGTTCTCTATTCATTCGTAGATCTTGCTTCATGATAAATAGCTGTCGCCATACTGCACCTGCATGCAATAAATAATTTTTGCAGGTTTCACACCTTCCTCAAATAAAAAGCGAATCACTGCCCTCCTTTCCTCCTTCGTGCTCCTTTGACTATAAGGGAAGCGAAGTGAAATGTGTAGAAGTGTTGCTGACTACCTCTCATTCAGCACTGGATACTAGCACTGGTGCCAAACCTTGGAAAGAGAAATTTCAAAAAAATTCTTTTGCTTCTTGATCTTCTCTTGTAAACAGCATTTTTGAAGGATTTGAAGATAAGGTGCTAAAAACTTATACAGTTTCTGCTAAAGTGAATTGTCACCAAATGTATCTTTTAAGGGATACTGGTGCCAGTATAGATATTAGTAGAAAATACATTTTACCTAAGATGTTTACTGGTGAGAGTATTTGGGTGCACAACCTCTGGATTAAGGTCCTGTGTGTTTGAAGTCGAGTTGTGATTACAAAAGCAGTTGTCTGCAATAAACATAAGGGATGCTATATAATGGGGAATTGTACAGCCTTGTTGCTTTTAGATATTCAATTAAAGGAATTTACTAAATCCAGTATAGTAAATGCTGTTGAAGCAAGAGCACAATGCTTAGTGTGTTGGACTTGACCTCCGCAATCTTTTGACTTGATTGTAGCCCATTGCTCAGGCAAAGAAAAAAAAATACCAATAACTCAAGCAAATCAATTGCTACTTAAATTGTAGAAAAAAATTTCAATCCTTTAATGAATTTATGGTTTTGCAAATATTTTATATTTAATACTTCAGTGAGTTTTAAATATTTCATGTTTACAATGTTTATTTTGTTTTATGTGTCATCGTTTTTGCCCTCTCCACACAATTTGGTACTCATTCTATATTGGTTAATATTTATTTAACATCAATGACTTTTTGGTTTAAGAAAAGAAAAAAATTTTCTCAAGTTTTCTAGAAAAGTTTTTTTAAGGGGAAGGAGTCTGTAAGAGAGAGATTTCTTTATAGAAAATGGCAACAAGTGAAAGCAAGATCTTAAAACTGAACGAGATTCGAGGAGGGGGAGAATTTTGAGATTTGAAGCAAAGTAAGATCAAGAAGTTTTAAAACCGATTTCTAGTTTGTAAATATTTATAATTCTAAAGTGTGTGATATTAAATGGTTGATTAAAAAATCAAAGAAGTTGACTTTTTCTGACTAATGTGCCAAATGTTATAATGTCTTAAGAAAGAATTTTTTTATCATACTTTCTGGAACTATCAGAATTAATTTTAAAAGCATATATTTTTTTTTTTATCAAATTGGTAAATTTTCATATTTTTGAATTTAATTCTAAGAGTGATAAATTGTATCAAAGTTTATAAAAATATATGCAGTAGCCTTAAATAAAAGTTATGTGTTACTATAAATATTTCTCTTTGCAAGAAAACCATTTATCCTACAGTGGAAACATTCAAAATATGTGTATTTTTTAATTTACTTAAAAAGGAATACCAAAAAAAATTTCACCTTATAATAATACACATGCAGATATAAAAATTATAATACAGATATAAAAAGAAAATTATACAGCATAAAGAAAATTTTTAGTGGAGTTTTTTTCCAGTTGTTGAATAATTTGAAAACCTGTATATGCACATAGGCCGAGTGGTAGCGTATCGCGCTTCCACACTACAGGTTCGAGGTTCTATTCTCGGCCTGGTTCAGGTCAACTCAGCCTTTTATCCCTATTGCAGTGGGTTGATAAATGATTACTAAGCTTGTTTGAGGACTTAAACACTAGGGATGTGTCGCTTCAGACTGACCACCTTATCGGGACATCCGCTCATGCACCTCAGCACTCATTGGTCACGTATACTGGGATGGGCACAGTAGGCCCTGGCCCTCATGGGCTGTTACACCACTGAATTTGAGTTTATATATGCACATATCCTTGTGTTGTTAAGGCTATCTTTTCAGCTAATATTAAAGAATAGGGGCCGAATTCGGAATATTTTTTCAGTTATAAAAGATCTTAAACATTAATATTATATTCTGGCTATACTATCCTCTAGAGAATCACTTATTTTATCATACTACTCATTTTTATCAGAGTTGACACATTTTTTTATTTTATAAAATGTGTTTTGCATTTTTTTTTCCTATACCATAATGCTAAATGAGCTATCCTTTCACATGTTAAAAGGAAAAACTAATTATTTATTATATATTCTGAAATTTAAAATATTATATTACAAACAAATGCATGAGTTACAATGTCACAAATATTCATTAAAATCGAGGAATTTTTTCCGAAAATGTGTTCTGCGTCAAGTTCACATTCTCCTACATATGCGAAAACAGCTTTAATATTATGTTCTGAGACAAGTTGAATAATAAAGGCTTAACTAATGAAAACTTACTTTTGGTTTCTTATTGCTGATCTTTCTTTTTCCCATAGTCAGCTCTTAAAAAGAAAAAAAATGGATGTATATAAAACTTTCAACACTTATGCACAGTAATAATTGATTCTGTAATACACTATAAAACATAGTATTCAGGAAACATTTCTAATTATGCAGATATTTAATTAGTAAATAATTTTCTTAAATAATTCAAAAATGTTTCTTAATTTCTGGTTCAATTTAATTAATCTAATTTTTCTAGATGTTATGAATGTTAAAACAGAATATATATATATATATATATATATATATATATATATATATATATATATATATGAATATTTTTGTACTGTGACTGCTGTTAAGATATACATTTATTATAAAATCTTAATGAATTGCATATAATTTAAATGATTAGATACAAAAAGTTTTTTTATTCCTCTGCATCCTTATTTTAATAGTATGATTAAATTTAATTTCTGCTAACAACCTAAGAAATGCAGCTTTAATCAACATTCAACAATTTAGGAAAAGTTCCAAATTCAATTTTTTAAAACAATATTTTTAGCTCTTATTGTTAAGATTGTCAACAAAATAATATTCAGTAGTGTTTGTCTTTGAAACTCAAAATGTGAGTTCAACTGAAATTTTAAGGACAATATTATGATTTTCTGTATGTTTGACTCATTCTTTGGGTTCACAATAAAATTATTTTTTCTTGTGATTTGAGGTTTTCACTGGTCTTTAGAAATGCACAAAACAAAAAATATTAAATGCATAGTTTGTTTTTTTTAAAAAAAATCCTATTATGAACAAATTTATTACAAATGTTTTAAAAAGGCAGTAATTTGCTATTCAGATTACAGTAAAATACTCATAACTAAATGTAAAAAAATATAGCGTTAGTAAGTTATACAAAGCTTAAAAATTATTAAAACTGATTATGAAATCATTACAAGTGAAATCACACAAAAAAACAAATTTTAAAATATTCTGTTCATTTGTATGTGTGTGTGCAGCAATCATGATTATATATATATATCTATATATATTCATTTTACTCTAAACTTAATGGCCCTTGAAAAACGAAAATTATACCGAAAAAGAAAAGAGCAATATGCATAAAAACACTTTTTAAAAAAAGTTTATCAAATTTCTCAAAAATTTATAGGAGGGGGATCTAATGTTTCATGAAGTTATCATTAATTAACATCGAATAATGCTTTTAATTTCCTAGCTTCTACATGGGTTCTCCAAAACAAATGCCTTTTGCTTTTAATTAAATATTAAATTGTTAAGTGGGATATTTTTAAACCTATGTAATACACAAAAATTTGTAATAAATTTGTGTGATAAAAACACAGAAGAATTTAAGTAAATTAAAAGTATACATCTTCTTTGAAAAAAACTTATCATTTGCTGACTAAATGTACTAATCAGGAACTGCCTGGTTTTTTAGCAGTCAAACCTGTACATGAAATAAGAAAATAAAATTTGAAATTTACTAATAAGGAATTTATTTTCCCTTTTAATTGAAAACATAAGTTTTTCAGCTCAGACAGCAGATGTCTTCATTTATATTTAACAAAGGTAGTAAAAAAAATACTTCTTTAAATTTTTATTTCAATTTTGGAATAGCTAATTTCATTCACATGTAGAAAAGGCCCTTGTTTACTATAATTTTACTCTATGACAGAAAGTACATAAAATCTTGAAAAAAAAGAAACAGTTGTCAATTTATAAATTAATTAGCAAGTCAATTCATCTGTCAGTGGCACATACACAGACTACTTTTATGGGAAAAATGATATATATATATATTAAAAAATGTAGACAAAAGTGCCAAGATGTACATTGTATGCTAAATAAGTTTAAAAATGCATTGGTTTATGGGTGGGGTTTAAATCCCCTAACTGTCCTTGTATTAGTCACTGCCACCTATTAACCATATTTTAACAAAATTTGTCACTATATTATAAAAATGCATAATAAAATGTTACTAAATATTTGTTAACATACAAATTAAAAAAGATAAATTTTGTTAAGCTAAGATTGATAATATCTCAAAAAACTTTTCAGAATAGAAGTAATCAAAAATTCAGAATATTTCATTATAAAGTTACTAGCTCAGCTTTTTCTAATTCAAAAAAAAATTTTGAAGTTTACAAAAGCACATTATAAATAATTGATTATGCTTCTACTTACAGGACTTTTTAGAGAATTCAAAGAAGATATAGAAAGTATCACAGTCTATTTTTTGGTCTTTCTGAAATAACAACATTCTTAAAAAATTCTTTTTAAAATGCAAAATGTTACATTAATTCAATTTTTAAGTAATTTGACAATTATAAGAATAGAGATTTTAAAATATGAAACATTGTTTGTATCGAAGAAAATTATCATCCAGAATGATAGTAATAATTACCCTTTTCTACAATTAATGATTTTCTATTAATAAACTATTTCAAGTGGAATTTCTTGTTTTTAAGTTAACTAGAAATACAAGTACAACTTAATGACTCAAATTCCTTGAATATTTTTAATGATATTTTATAACTTAATAAAACAAATCTAACTTTTAATTGTATTCTTTTTTTAAATGAAACAGTCATTATCATTTATGGTATATATTCTGTATTTAAGTAAATTAAAATTACAAACAACTTTTTAAAAGGCATATTTAAAGAAAATTAACATATTGAAAGTTTTAAAGGAAAGATATTCAAATTAAGTAATTTATTTAAATATTGCCATGTTAGTTTATTGAATGACATAGAACACATAAAGCGATGGGACAACCTTGAGATCGCATCAAATTATTCAACTAAAATAACAAAGAACTAAATAATCTTTCTTTTTTTTTACACTAACTATATGGAATAATTATTTGAACAATAAATTAATGTTTTCAAAGATAATAGAAAAAATTGGAATTATATACTTATACTAATATGTTATATTAATTATTTTAGATATTGATTGCATATTAAATGCGGAATAATTATAATACAAGTTGCTATTTTCAAAGAAATTCAGAATTTTCTAAGCATTATTGTTTTAAAACAAATCCTTAGCAATCATGTATGAATATAGTAATTTTTATATAATATGTATTAATATACTGTTATTAAAGTAATAATTATCTGTTTCACATAATGTCCCAGTAAAATAAATGCTCTAGAATACAAGATAGCAAAAATGGAATTGATATGTCAATTATTAATGAAAAATCCACTGAAGTGTACATTTCACATCTGGTCAACCACAGTAAAATAATTTTTCACACACAGTCTCAGGTAGAATTAAATTAGTCAATATTCCTTCAAATAAATAACACAGGAATAACTATTTTACATAAATATTGTTTTTATATATGTTAAGTAATGATCAAAATTTTTGAAAAGAAGTCAATATTAAAATAAATTTTGTTTCGTTTTTCACGAACAAAATTGTCAAAACTGCCAATTTTTCTTTTTGTTTTAAAAAATAAAAAGGAATTCTCATCTTCATTACCTAATTATTTCTTTTGTAAACAAGTAATAATTAATTGATCACTATTTCAATTTGGTCTAAATACTTGATAGGAAATAATGAAGAAATCAAAACGAAAGATACATTCATAATTCGAGAGTGCCAAGGCTCTTTTTAAGATTTTATGAATAACTATTTGAAGAATTTTTACATGAACAACGATTTTAATTTACTGAAATATGAAGGGGGAGTGTAGAAATTTTTAAAAATTAAACTTACCTTCAAAGACTTTTGATGTGACCAACAGGTAGAGAGAACAGAGAAAGAAAGAACGGCGGGCAACTTGACGTTAATGCACCGATATCTACGCGCATATTTCTCCAGCAGATCTGCGCATTACGTCATTCAGCGCAGCGCATTTAGTTTCTTCCTCATCTTACGGAATATTTCGTAACCATGTAGGCTCAAATAAATACAGTGAAATACTTTTAATGCTTAAGACGAAATATCGGTTAACACGAAATAATCCAATGGTCTCGAACAACTACTCAGTATTTTCATATTTATTTCTCTTAACACGAAAAGATTTCCTTTCTGGGAGGGGGAGGATACTGAAACTGAGCCGATGCTTAATGAAATGTTTGAGAAAATTTTGGAATTATTGGACAGTCCTACTGTGTATCAACGGAAGAATTCGTTGCAGTAGAAAATGATAATCTGCGTACAGCCCCAATTATGGCAGACAAAGACATTTTGGAGTTTGTTCAAAGCTCAAAAGATATCATTGATGAAGATTCGGAAAATGAAACGAATATTGCAGCTCCTGTTCCCACATCATCCGAAATGAGGAATATGAAAAGTATGCGCAGCTATTTAGGCGCATATTCCAATGGTAAAATGAATAACAAAATTGACGACATCGAACAATTTGTTGACTATATGATGCTGAAAAAAAGAGAATACAAAGAAAAATACCAGATTATTTTCTAAAAACTCAATAAATGTTTTTTTTTTAATTTTGAATTAAATTTCACAAAATCTTCGTTTCATTGATTATCATATACATGCTTATATACATATCTATTTTAATAAAATGTACTCTAATAAACTTATGTTAAATATAGGGGTTTTTATTCTTTTCTTTTTGAATTATTTGTGGTAAACCCGACCATGGGTCCCGAATTGAATATGGCAAACCCTTAGAATAGTTTTGAGAGTCTGCCCTGACAGTCAGTTCACAAGATGTAAACACACTAAGACGGTGTGTGATGAGAACCACAACAAAATATATGTGAATGAGAAATACTTCTTTCACCTCATATCCTTTAAGGTGCCTGACTAGTTGCGGGAAATTTTTTTTTGAAATAATGCTGAAAATTCATTTTTAAACTCACTTTTTGTTTGAATATAACTGAAAACTTATAAAAAATAAAGAAAAAAAATTTCAATATATTTTTGTAAGAAAATGGACAATTTTAGGTTAAAATTAGGCCTTTTTTGCACATCGCGGCAAACACTGTAAAATAAATTCTAATGCATAAGATATTAAAAAAAAGCTCTTTGAATTTTATTCTGAAAGCGTTTACCTATGTTTTGCTCTATCATCTTTGAATAATTTCAATTTATCACAAAATTAGGGGTCAAAAAGTGCACAAGAGGAAAAATTTTGCATTTATCACAAAGAAAAACAATCATAAAGAAGGTAAATATACTGTTTTCTCTTATTCTCTAATGCACAACATGCATACTGTAATAATAAACAATGATGCTAAATTTCATGCAATTATCTGAAGGACTTTTTGAGATATCATGTTTGACATGCGATAAAATAGGGAAAAATCTGTTTCGAAGAAAAACGCATTTAAAGATTTAAAATCTAAATCTTAAAAAATTATACAATTAAAACGACCTAAAACCTCTTTATATCAAAAGAATAAATTTTTCAAAGGCCATATCAGTATTATATATTTGTTTCAAGTTCTATTTTTTAATTTTGTTACCAATTTCATAGAGTCAAAAAAGCTTGTCTTAACGTCTAAACGAATAGTTTTTTTAATACAAATTAGAGATATAAATACACACTAGAAAAACTTTATTACGTTAATATTTACGTTTATTATTTAATATTTTGTACATGGAAAAATAGGTATATAATTCCCACCAAGTATCTTAGAGCTTAAGAAATATGTTATATAAAATATATATATTAATGTGTGTTGATTTGTCAATAAATATTCCCGAAAATGTGTCTTTTAAAAAGTATTGCTATCACAAAAGTTATAAGAAATTATAATGAAAAGCATATAAAGAACAGTTTTAAAACCTCCATATGAATACACTGACTTTTTTTCGTCCTTAGTAATTTTGTTTTCTATGCAGCTTTTTTTTTCGCGAGAAAATTTTCTATATTCTAAGGGGTGTCCCACAGAAGTTAAAATGCGTTCCAGATCAAATTTTACAAATCCATGTTCAAGATCTTAGGAAGTTAAGTATTTACATTTCTAATTATATATATAAAGATATCAGTGGCGTAACGTACACCCCGCACTGCGGGGGGCCCAAAGCTAGACTGACGCCATTAACGTAGAATTTCACAAAATTAACTTTACATTTTTTTTTAATCCAATTTTTAAGCGATTTTCAAATTGGCGATCTAACATCATTCAAAATTAAAACTTTGATCGCTTATTAGATATCTTAGATCCAATAACCAAATCAAAAAACATCATCACTGGTTTTTTTTATATACTTCATGTTAGCGGTAGGGAGAAAAAAAAAAGACATGTTACTCTTTTTACTGAAGTAGCAAAGTAACTTATATTGGTGTCTTTAGCTCCCCCCACATGTATTTCATTTTCATTTAGCGAACTCGTAAATAACGTACATCTGTTATGCTTTTTTCATGAAAAATAGTATTGCGATACTTGAAAACGCATAGAGAGCATTTTAAATGATTATATGGTCTAGATTTATGATTTAGAAACCCATATGCCCACAGAAATTTCCGTAGATTTATGAGTATTCAATCAAATAAAGCATAATGAGAAATGTTTCACAAAAATTGTTTTTAGAACATATATATTTTTATATTCAATGCACTTGAATATAGGGAGTGTTCCTTCGCTGTTAAAACATTTTGTTCTCTCTTGTAATATTAGAACTGTTTTTTGTAAACGGAATTAATTATTCTGATTCTTATACTGCTATTTTGTTAAAAAAGACAAGAAGAAACGCGGCCCTAGAATGAGTGGAGTTAAAAAAACTTTTGAGTGGTTCTCAAAAACGAAAAATTCGAAAGGAAAAGGAGTATAATATTAATAGCAAAATTGGATAACTTTTTAATATCCGCAAGTTCATCATCTTGTGCAAGTGCTAGTAGTAGTAATGCCAGGGAACTTGATGAACAAATCCTGGAAGTGAAAATTAATCCACAAGAAAAAACACGCAGTTTCAGACACTTCAACTAATAAGGATACTCTATAAAGAAAAAGAGTCGGAAAATGAAAACGAAGAAACAAAATTGATTAGAAATGATTTTGCGCATTATGTAGGTACGCCCATAGATGCAGATTTAAGGGAACAAATTTTAAAATTGGGCCCATACCAACCAGAAGGTAATTTCCAAAAAGATGCCAAGGGAAGGAGCTTTTCATCATCTTATTATAGTTTCATATCCAAGGCAGGACAAAAGATCGAAAGGAAATGGCTGTGCTATTAAACACGACTTCATGCTGCTTAATGTCAGGTATGTTGCCTTTTCGCTGATAGAACAAATTTGTATTTTAAATAAGCCTGATGTAAAGGTGTGAATGTCTGGCAAGGAAGATTAAAAAAAAATTAAAGAGCATGGAAATTCTATAATTCATATCCAAGCATGTCTCACATGTGACATCTGGAAACAAAATAAAACGGTGGATTCATTATTGAAATGCAATTTTAAAGTAGTTAATAAGGTTAGTCAAATCTTACGAAGAATCATAAACGTTACAATGACTCTAGCGATGTGCAATCTTCCTTTTCGGGGACATCGAGAAACTCGAGATTCGACTCAAAGGGGAAATGTTTTGAATATAATAGACCTCTTGGCTAAATATGACCCTCTTCTCAATGTTCATTTGTCAGACAAAAGAATTCAAAAGTATCTTAGCCCAAAAATTCAAAAAGAACTTATTGCTATTATAGGCTCTAGAATAAAAGAAAATATTGTGTTAAAATATAAGGAAATGTTCTTTTTTTTCTCTATTATTCTGGGCACGACACAGGATATTTAAAAAAAAGACCAATTAAGTATTATAATAAGGTATGTAACAACATGTTAATGATAATAATGAGCCAGATAATATCAGAATTAACGAAACGTTCTTAGGCTTTATTGAGGAGGCAAAATCAGACTGCAAAAAGTTTGGAAAGTGATGTGTTAAATTTTCTAGATACACTGGACATTATAATTTGGCGAAGTGTCGAGGACAAGGATATGATGGTGCAGCCAACATGAGTGGAGCACATATGTGGGGGATTACAGAAATTAATTAAGGACAAACAACCAAGAGCAAATTACGTTCACTGTTCAACACACAACCTCAATCTTGTTCTAAAAGATGCATGTAGTAACGTGCCTCATGTAAGAGAATTTTATGACTTTTGTCAAAAAATTTACACATTTTTTGGGCTTAGCATTAAAAGGTGGGGTGATCTGAAAATTGTGCAGAATAACGAGAACATTCAGCAGACAATTAAATCATTATGCACGACAAGGTGGTCATCTTGATTTGACTCTGTAATATCAATTCACTACAATTACATTTCGATTTTAAAAGTACTTACAAATATTTTACTAACCAATACTAAGAAAGACGAGAAACAGGCAGCTTTAGCGATTAAAAAACATATCGAAAAGTTTAAATTTTTTTGCTAATTTTCCAATGTTAAATTTTACAAAGCATAAATTGAACTTCAAAAGCATTACAATCACCAAAAATAGGTTTGGAAAACGCTAAGACCATGTTAAATTCTAGCTAAACGTCTATCGAGAATCTTCATAACAATTTTGCTAAAAAGAGTGTTTTTTTTCAGGTATAGAAGTTTAAGTTGGCATTACTTTCCAAGATGGTGACCGATTTAACAGCTGTCAAGTGGTTTATTCTCAGTTTGGTTTGGCAATTCATCCTGAATAGACTCACGCCTGAACAATGCTTTCAAATTGTCGTCGAATGGGCCCAAAACGAGATTGCCGTTGTTCCCGATTTTCATAAGCGAATTTTGTTTAGCGATGAAGCGCACTTCTGATTGAATGGCTACGTCAACAAACAAAACTGCCGCATTTGGAGTGAAGCTAATCCACAAGTGTATGTCGAAACACCGTTACATCCAGAAAAACTGACTGTTTGGTGCGCTTTATGGGCTGGTGAAATCCTTCTTCAAAAACGATGAAGGCCACAACGTTACAGTCAATGGTGATCGGTATAGAGCCATGATTACTAACTTTTTCATTCCTGAATTGAACAATCATGATGTCCAGGAGCTGTGGTTCCAACAAGACGGCGCAACATGTCACACAGCTCGTGCCACAATCGATTTATTGAAAGACAGACACGTTTGGTGACCGCCTAATTTCACGTTTTGGACCTGTAAATTAGCCTCCACGATCTTGTGATTTAACACCGCTAGACTATTTCCTGTGGGGCTATGTAAAGTCATTGGTCTATGCGGATAAGCCACAAACGCTTGACCATTTGGAAGACAACATTCGCCGTGTTATTGCCGATATACGGCCACAAATGTTGGAAAAAGTCATCGAAAATTGGACGTCCAGATTGGACTACATCCGAGCCAGCCGTGGCAGTCCTATGCGAGAAATCATATTTAAAATGTAATGCCCCAAAATTATCTTTCGAATAAAAAAAAATCATGTCAATCGAATAATACATCGTTGTTTTATTGCAATTTATAGTTCTATGCCTCTAAAAAAACACCCTTTAAAAAGGTTATTTTATTAGTTTTATGGATAGAAGTTAAACTTATGGATAGAAAAAAGTTAGCTTCTTATTTTTAAGTTACAATAAATTATAATTCTTTTAATGTATCAGTTAGTATAACATTGCTGAAATTCTAAGGTAAATGCTCTGATCTCTGTGTGATAAAAATAAATAAACTTCAAAAATATTTTAAGAAGTATAATGCACGCGTCCTTCTAATTCTAAACATAATCTTCCCTTTTAGGACGTATGTTAATACAATAGTTTCCAAATGGGCAGCTCAGAAAAAAAAATGTATATCCGGCTTGGGGCCCAAAATCTGACCTTGCGGGGGCCCAATTATTTTCCGTTACGCCACTGATATATATATATATAATAAACCTGTATATCACGAATTAAAAGGAATTAACGTTAATAATGCACTTAAGCGAAATGTTTCAAGTTTAATAATTGTATCTTTAAGTAAAATACTCCATAAAATGTTACTGAAAAAGGCTTTCTGAGTAAATTTCAAAACATTTATGAATAGATTTCAACTTCTTGTCACCAGCTGACTAAGTATTATTATGATTAGCTCTGTGTCAACATTCTCATTACTGCTAGCACCAATAATGAAGACAATTCCTTAGACCTCCCAGACCTTGCTTTTGGCATAATTAATTAATATTTTGTCTTTAAGAATAGAGTTTTCTATCAAATATATGTGGGAGACAACAAGGGGGTCCAAGACATTTGTATTTCTTCAGATTTATTTAAACTTAACAAAAATTAATTTTAAAAAAAAAGGTAGCTATTCTACAATTAGATTTCCATGATGTGACGACGGGAACGCCTGCTCGCGCATCTCCGTCTCTCTCTCCGTTTTTTCCAATGGTCAAAGTTTTTGTTTCACATTGGATCAGCTGCGCCTGCGCGCGAAGACTGCGTGCTTTGTTTCGTTGACAACTCCACAACCGCCGATTCCACATATATATAAAATAAGTTAATATGAAACAAAATATAGAGAAGCAAGAGCATAAGAAAATCGAAAAATGACAAAAATTTTACGAACTTATTTGCCAAATTTCACTTAAAACTAATAAATTATTTTTTAAAAAGTATCACCATGTCCCGTCATTACCTTATCTAAGTTAATATTATTTTAAATAAATTCGATAAACACCAAAAAAGTGTAAAAAAATGTAATAAAACGCAAACACTTCCTGTTTCGATATCTAACTTCCGGTTCGTTTTTGCTGCTCTCTCTTGACATAAAAACTGTTATAACTTCGTAAATAATTGAAGTACAAACAAAAGTAAGGTATTTTTAGAAAGCAGAAAATTCAACTACATAAAATTTAAAGTAAAAACAGAATTCGTCATTTTCATCAAAATTGACGTTTTTGTACTAGTCAGGCATCTTAACACGAAAAAATATTTCAGTTTCGTGTTAAACGGTTTCACTGTATAACGGGCAAGATTAATGATTAGTAGAGATAATTTTTTTCTTCCGATTTTACAACAGAAAAGTTAGATTTTCAATGCTTTTTTCAAAGTCTGTGATTCAGCATTCCTTCTTTAAAAAAGGATCTGCACATGTTGTTTCTGTCATTGAGATAATAGCAGCAGCTTCTTATTATCGCTAAAATAGAAAACTTGCGAGTATAATTCAATAATATCTTCACCGTAAACCAAAACCCAATACAAAAATATATTACTTAAATCAGTGCTTCTCAAACTTTCAATATTTGTGACCCAATATTCAATCATAATTTTCATCGCGCCTTTCCTCCATACAAATAACAATGCATTGAATTTAATAATACTGTACTTTGACCATAAAGCTACAACACGACTTTAAACTCTTAAGTGCCACCGGCGTATATATACGTCTTGCTCAACCAGTGTGTTAAATACCCGGACGTATATATACGTCTCGTTCAACTTGTGTGTTGAATGCCCCGGACATATATATACTTCTTTCTGAAGTACGATCTTTTCTGTGCACTGCTGTATCCATAAAATTATTCCGAAGGCTTTGAAATGCAATAAAAGGACCTTGACAGTTTTTGTGAAGGATTTACTTATTCCAGAGGATTTCCTTATTTATTCCTTTTCTCTCCCCCAATGCATAGAATCCCCCTTCGTGGAGAACGGATGCATTATCGCGTAACTATTAATCGGCAGTGATGGGATTATTTATATACCGTATAAATTATCAAGTTAAGTGTTAATTTTTGTTTATAATAATATATGGGACAAGCCCATAGGGTCCCTCGTAATTATTAAATTTGTTCTTAACTTAGTATTGTTAAAATAATTATAAAATACACATTGTGCAGTAATGATACATTTATAAGTGTATTATATCAGTGTAAATGTTAATTTTATTTTTTATTATGTCAGAATGTGTATTTTGTTTACTTTCAGTAACTTAACAATCTTTTAAAATAATCTTTTGTTTTCGATTTTTCAATATGCTCGCACCTCCCCCCCCCCAGGGGGTGCGCCCTAGAGTTTAAGAAACGCTGACTTAAATACTGTTTGGATGAATAACGGAGCATAGTTTTAAAAAACAAGTAATATAAAAAAAATTTTAAGTCAATTCCTACTAAGGTCAACGAAGAAAAATCTTCTTTTAGTTACTTTTTATAAAATAGTTACAATTAATATAAATATAGGTATATACATATGACAGAATCACAATATTAAGTGACAAAATAGAAGGCGATTTTACTTGCAATTTTCCTTTCTATATAGGGTGTTGGACTATTTTTTTGTTTGTTTGTTACTATTTATTCATTAATTAAATTTAATTATTCTAATAAAATAATATAATAAAAAAGAATTCCCGTTCTCAGAAATTAGGCCATTCCAGGTGAGATTCGAACCCACGACCTTTTAATTAGAAGTCCATTTCGCTACAGGGACACAACGAACGAATTTCCTTTCTATATATGCTGTTGGACTATTATTTTTGTTTGTTACTATTTATTCATTTTTTAATTTAATTAATGAATTAATATTTGAACATGTATTAAGTAAGTGTCATCCACTACAAGTTTAAAAAAAATGTATTTGAACTTGAGTGGATGAATGTGTATTTTATTAACGATTGAAAATTTGACCAAGATATATAATATATAGGGAGAGTGAACTAATAGTAGGAATTGAATAATTGTAACAATTTTTTAAAACAAAGCGCCATTTATATATATATATATATATATATATACATATATAATGTTGATTAATAAAATGTGTAATTTCTCTTTCTCTCTCTCTTTTACATTATATATTTTTGATTATATATTTGATTATAGCTTTTTGATTATATATTTCTTTAACGGGCATAAAATTCCCCCCCCACACACACACTCTAAAATAGTATTTTTACATTCAGAAATATTGAATTTTTGATTTTAACTTTTCAAAAATAAGTAATTTTATATTTCATTTATATATGAGAAATGATATGAAGTTTATATACATATATGAAATGGCTGTTCATTTGTTGACATATCTGATTTCTCTATCAGGCCATGATAAACATTGATTAACAGAATTAAAACTTAATCATTAGTAAGCTATAAATTCGGGTCTCCATCCAACTGTATATGAACGCAAAGGTCTTTACAATAATAACATCCGTACTAGGATTGAAGCAGTGGTAGCCAAATGGTCATTATCCTGAACTCGAGTCCTGGTGCCACTGACAACCCGCCGTGTACAGGATCTGATGCACGTTAAATCACTCGAGGCTCAAAGTCCTTTCATCAACATGGAATAGAAATTAGGAGTGGAGGATGCCAGTTCAGCTGTCGTCCTCTTCATTTGCTCGAATCTCGAAATTACGAGGTACTTTACCTATTATAGCTTCAGATTGCAACGTTAATTAAAATCCAAATTCATACTAGGATTTATAGCGTAGTGCGTCGCCCATCCGGTATAGTGGTTAGCGACGCTGACTGTTATGCCGTAGGGACTGGGTTCGAATCCCGGAGAAGACATGAATGTTTGTAAATGTATAGTGCCTGCACGGCATGGGGGTACTCTAAATAGCCGTCGAGTCACAAGTCCTCTTGTGAGGTTGGTGGAAGGGGAAGAGAGGGGGAGGCCTCTGACCACCCCCAGAGTGTTCTCCCTCTAAATTGGGGTGGAATCGAGCCAAATCATACTGTCACCTGTATGGTGCTCAAAGCTACGGCTAACGACAGGCGTCACTTAGCCCTTTGCCATATTGAATTTCGTGGGCCTCGATCTGGCCTTTGCCGATCAGGTGGCATTGGTAACAACAACAACATAGCGTAGTGCATGCCGAGCTCCCCGTGATTTTAAAATCTGAGTTGGAATTTGAAAATTTGTGAGAGAGAGACGAGTTAGTGATGTTTTGATATCGTCATTTAACGATGTTCAGAAATACGAAATGTAACAGATGAATTGACAAGGAAGTGTTTAATTATTATGATTTATTTTCCTGACTTAAAAAATTGAATTGTAATTTATTCCTACATTCTTAAAAGTAATATCTGACTTCTCTGTGCTTTCAGTAAAGGACTTTTCTCGACCTATCTTAGTACTAGAGATTAGAATAAGGGTGTCCAAGGGGCACTGTTTGTTTTTGTTTCATTGACGGACCAGCTACGCTTATTTCTTTTTTTACTTTTTAATTCAACCACACAACATATGTATATATGCTATTTGCAAGCGCAGCATATTTTAATTAATTTTTTTAATGTGAGCTTCGAGTATTAGAGTCCTATATTAATGCTCACGTCTGAGTATTAAAGAGAAATTTTCTCGTCTAACTCGTTCCATAGAAAGTTCTCATCTGCCGGCACAGCGTGACAAGGAAGAATATTTGCATTTGTGCGCATGCGCCAGCATCCCGCCCGGCCTTGCCATGTTCACATGCAAGAACTTACAAATAACATAATTAGCACAATAAATTTAACACATAATTGAATACAGTGATTACAACAATTTAAATGTAATAATAAAGTTAAATCAACAATTTTACACAAATGAAATATAATATAGCAATTTACTTCGTATCAGTTGGGAGAACAGCTATTTTACTAATAGCTCTTTTAAATTCTTCTGATTGAGTTTTAACATAGACATCTCTCACTTTTCCATCTGATCCATGATATACCTCTAGGATTCGACCTAAAGACCAAGTATTTATAGGTAAGAAATCCCCTTTGATTAAAACCATTTGACCAATACTTAGATCATTTTTTTCAGTTATCCATTTCGATCTAGCTAGCAGTGTATTCAAATAATCAGATTTCCATTTTTTCTATGTGCGGTGCACAACCTTGGTAATCTTTTCCCATCGACTGAGACGATTTTCATTTACATCTATTAAATTTGGCTCAGGTATTGATGTTATAGGTCTCCCTATCAAAAAGTGACCAGGGGTCAAAACATTGAAGTTATTAGCGTCGCTACTGAGGGGAGTCAGTGAACGCGAATTTAATATTTCCTCAACCTGAATCATAATAGTTTCAAATTCTTCAAAGGTAAAGTGAAGATTTCCTATCGCTCTTTTAAGATGGGGCTTCACAGATTTTACACCTGCCTCCCAAAGTCCTCCAAAGTGAGGGGACTTGGGAGGTATAAATTTTCAATGAATATTTTCTGACACGAAATATTTAGCTAAATTTTCATCCGGAAAATTAATTAATTTATGAAATTTCTTTAATATTGAGTTTGCTTCCACGAAATTAGTAGCGTTATCTGTGTAAATTTTGGAGCATTTACCCCGTCTACTAGTAAAATGTTTAAGCGTTGCTATCAAAGCATCGGAAGTGAGATCCGATAATAACTCGAGATGGATGGCTTTCGTAGAAAAACATAAGCAAGCACAAATGTACACTTTATTTAGAGTTCCCTTTCTCTGATATTTATATTTTACTAAAAAGGGACCGCATAAATCAAGTCCAGCAATAGTAAATGGGCTCGATATGTTTACTCTTTCACTGGGCAAATTACCCATAATTTGTGAAGAGAGAATGGGTTTGCTTTTGAAGCATGTCACATATTGATGAACGGTTTTACGAGCGATGCTACGACCGCTCAAAGGCCAAAATTTTTGTTGTACAGCATTTAACAATTCCTGTGGGCCAACGTGAAAGAGTCTTGTATGCAAGCTGTTAAAATAAAGTTTACTTAATTTTGAACCTTTTGGTAAAATCGCAGGATGCTTATGAAGATATGGCACAGAAGCATTTTCTAATCTTCCACCTACGCGAACTATTCCTTCCTCATCTACAAATGGAAATAAATTAGAAATACTATTTGGAAATTTCTTTTTTATCAAACAAGGCTCTTTGAGCATGCTTAATCAATTTAATTTCTGACTCCTTGAATTCGGCTACAGTTAGAGAGGTCCAATCTTCTTAGACTTATCCCTACAGTTGTAGTTGAATCTGAAAATATAAGACAAAATATTAATAACTTTGAAATAATCATTAGAAAGTTCTAAAAGTTCGTCAAGGATGCTCTCTAGAGGAATCACTATTCAGCAAGATAGTCTCTTCACTTCTCTCAACTTCAGGCAATTTTTTCCTTTCTTGAACTACAGTCTCTTTCTCATGTTCTGTGAGGTAGTCTAGCTCAGAAACCACTTGCTGAAAGTGTTTAGGAAATTCAGAATCGGACAAAAATTCTGCACCTGTCCACCACCTGGAATTTGACACCAGACAGTCAGTGCTCAGTCCACGAGAGGAAGTCTGCTGGGTTTTCCTTACCAGCACAATGGTACCATGAGTGGGGATCTTTTAGGCTGGTTATTTCATTGACTCGGTTAGTAACGAATTGTTTCCATCGGGTTTTGTTACCCTTTATCCAAAACAGAACTATTTTGGAATCAGTCCAGTGATATTGTAAACAGGATCTTTTAAGATTCACGATCTTTTTCACCTTAGATGCCAGGCGAGCAGCGACTAGAGCTCCTAGTAATTCTAGTCTGGGCAGGGTTACACAGTTTAATGGTGCTACACGGCATTTTGAAGCCACAAGTTTAACAGAAATTCCATTCCTTGACTTTTTCTCAAATATATGGCTGCGCCATATGCCTTTTTGCTGGCGTCGCAAAAGCTATGCAACTCAACATCATCTTCCAGCAAAGTAGAATCTAGAACTAGTCGAGGTATTTTTAGATTTCGTAAGTGGGGTAGCTTCTCACACCATTTTTTCCACTCCTTTTCAATATGTGTTGGCAAAATGTCGTCCCATTGAATTTCTTCTTTCTAGAGATCTTGAAGGAGTTATTTCATTCTAACAGTGAAAGGAGAAATTAACCCTAATGAGTCAAAGATCTTTCCAACTGCTTGCAGTATGAAGCGTTTCGTATTTTTATCTAAGGAAACAAATTCCAATAGACTTTTAGTATTTGTAGTCAAGTAATCTTCATTAGTGCTCCACGATAGTCCTAGGACCTTTGTTTCACTTGCTCCTAAATTTACAGTTTCATGTACAGGATGTACATTAAAATTTTCTTTCTTCCATTGCTCCATTAAATTAAAACATCATTAGTAATCCATTTTCTGGGATCCATTCCAGCAGCTTCCATAATACTTTTTGCTCTTGGAGAAGTTTGAAGTGCTTCTTCAAATTCGTTACCACCGATAATAAGATCGTCAGCGTAGAAACGTCTAAAAGTTCTACAGTGTCAGGGAATTCATGTTTATATTTCTCAATATGATGCCTAATCGTGGCTGCCAGAAGAAATGGACTTGAACTAATACCAAAATTTACTCGATTAAAATGGTATACCTGTAGTTTAGGCTTTTTATGAACACACGGTTCGTCAGCACTCCATAGAAATCGAACGGCATCTTTGTGTTCGTTAGAAAGAAAAATTTGTAAGAAAGCTTGTTTAATATCAGAACAAAAGGCTGTTGCATTCAATCTAAAATTAATTAATATGTCTAAGAGATTGGGATTTAATTTAATTCCTGGCCATAAGCAATCATTTAATGAGAGTTCATTATTTTGATGATTTCCAGCGTCAAATGCAATTCTTGTTTTTGGTAAATAATGATGAGGTAAATAATATACAGCTAAATAATATGAGGTAAATAATATACAGGTCTTTTTAACTCTTTATCTGTAATTTCGGTTTTAACTTCTATAATACCCTGTTCTGTGTAATCGCGAATGATTTCACGGTTTTGCTGATATAATTCCGAATCATGACCAAATCTTCTTCATAAATTTTGGCAACGTTGCTTAGCTAGGGGATAATTATCGGACAATTCATTATAGGATTTTCTAAAGGGAAGTTGTACGATATAACGGCCTTTTTCGAATTCAACAGTTTCTTTAAAAATTTCTATAGCTTGATCCCTTTCATGAAGAACTGGATCATCTCGTATCCCCAAACCCTTTAAATCAAAAAATAATTTTAAAGTATCTTGAATAGAGTCATTGTTTACTAAAAAACACTGTCCTTTTTTATTAATTTGTCTTTCTTTAAGTTTACCACACGCAATCCAACCAAACTCGCTTTCTTTGAAAAACAACTCTTCATTTACTGTATACGTATTCTGTTTTAAAACTTTAAAAAATATATGAGTGCTAATCAAATCGTGAATTTCGTTTGCTTCATAAAACGATTTGTCAGCTAACGTTAAAAACTTTGGACTTTCCACATTGGAAATATCTTGACTTGAGGAGGGTGTAAATTCAGTTATTTTGTCTACAACCAAGAAATCTACTGGTTCAGCCAAACTGCTATCTTCGTTTGAAATAATTGTTTTTAATTTCTATTTTATGTTCTGAAAATAATCCATTTAAACCGAATACTGGTGTCTTTATTTTTTCCTTTTTTATTCCTAAGCAATTACTCATTCTTTGCGTGAGTACACAAATATTGCTCGCGGAATGGAGTATAGCTCTTAATTTTATTTTTTGATTATTTTCTCTGCGAACATATATTTCTGCTGTTGAAAACAGAACATTTTTTTTATTATTATTTATTTGATCGGGCCATGTGTTATTACTCAACACTGATGCCGCATTATTCCGATTAAAATTCTTGTTAACTGTTTCACAACATTCTTTTTCATTACCGTTACCTAAAGGGTTTTTTATTTTCGATTTATTAGAATTTCAAGTACAAATCAAATAACTGTGTGAATCACCGCATTTGCATCGATATTTGGAAAGGCAATTAATTTGAATATATATGGTTGGATTTTAAGCACAAATTAAAGTTTGTGTTAGCGAATAAATTTTAGTCTTTCGTCAACACTGAATTTTAAAAAAGTAGGACATTTATAAATTGGATGTTGTGACTTACACACCATACAATTTTTGTTTTTATTTTCGTTTACTATGAAAGTTTTTGGCTTAGAATTGTTGGCATACATTTTATTTGGGTTCACTTTAGGATTTCTAACAAGACACAGACAATAAAACGGATTCCCGTTGTTCAAAGAATTCAATAAATTCTTGAAATGTAGGAACAGTTTTAGATTTATGTGATAATTCAAAATTTCTTCTCGATTCTCTATCAAGTTTCTCAACTAGAATATTAATAAGTAAAACATCGGATAATTTATTTTGCTCATATTTAAGTACTTTTAATGCTCGTAAATATTTTGAACGCAATCAATCATATTTCTAATTTTTGTGAGGTTTTCATTTTGTATTTTTTCATGCTTCAAAATATTTTGAATATGAATATTGATTATTAATCGTTCATTTTCGTATTTATTTTCTAAAAATTCATATAAAGAATCAAAATTATCAAAATTACTCTGCATAAATAATTAATTTCATGAGTTAAACAAGATCTGAGAGGTAGTATAGCTTCTGAGATTCACTCAATAATATGTTATTTGTGATCAGATCGTCAAATTGGATTTTAAATGAACTAAATTTTTCGTATTTTCCCGAGAACTCGGGTAAAACTAAAGGAGATATTTTAGTTTTTATTTCGAAATTATAATTTGTTTTCATTACTGCCCCAGAACTCGATTTCTTAGAGAAATTAAGATTAGTTTCAATTCTTACCTCTAATGACTCAAGGCGGACTTCAAGAAGATAGAAATCTTCGTCAATGGCTGCTAATTATATATATATATATACATATTTCACATTCGGAATGGCGTAATAGTTGTTGCGGAGTTCCTCCACATTTTTTTGCAGTGCTGTTAAATTTCTAAGCTTTACTTTTATTTCAACCGAATCGGTTTCTTCGTTGGTACTTTTAATGAACGTTTCAATTCTGCTAATTTTACCTTTCAAGGTACTTTTTAATCTGTTTTGAATGTCCATAGTCCACTGATCGCTCCTGGCACGAGCGGAACCAGAATGTTTATTTTTAGTTTGTTTTTGTTTCATTGACGAACCAGCTATACGCTTATTTCTTTTTTTACTTTTTTATTCAACCACACAACATATATATGCTATTTACAAGCGCAGCAAATTTTAATTAATTTTTTATTGCGAGCTTCGAGTATTAGAGTCCTATATTATCGTAAGTGTTAAAGAGACATTTTCTCGTCTAGCTGGTTCCACAGAAAGTTCTCATTTGCCAGCACAGCGCGGCAAGGAAGAATATTTGCATTTGTGCGCATGACGTTGGCGCGCATGAGCCAACAGGCACCTTCCCATATCATGTTAATAAATTTGAAATAAGTCTCGGGCTTATATTTTTTCATATCCCCCCTCCACTTTTTTTTTGACATCTGAGTTATTCAGTCCACTCGAGAATTAATGACTAGCCTTCTCCAATTATTTATTTCATCGGTTTTTTTGTTTTGTTTCTTTGTGAGTTGTTTTTTTTTTATTTAACTTAAAAACATTACATTTCCCTCTTAAGTTGATAAAGTACAGTTGATAAATATGTTAATATAATTTTCCTTATATTACACGGTAACAATACGTTATCTTCTTCTTAACTTTTGCTTATATATATACAAAAGTTTAACCCTTCAAGGGGGAACAGATGCGGTTTGTAATTAAATCTGATGCCAAATGTAGCATGCACGTATACAACTCAGTTACGATTATTGTAAAAGAGAGAAAAATCCAAAGATGATCCTAGTGATTAGACAAAACTGTATTGACGTCAATTTGCAACAGTTATGATTCAAAATTCAAATTTTTTACAAATATATATATATAAAGGGTGTTTTTTTTTAGAGGTATAGAACTTTAAATTGCAATAAAACAACAATGTATTATTCGATTGACATGATTTTCTTTTATTCGAAAGATAATCTTGTGGCATTACATTTTAAATATGATTTCTGGCATATGACTGCCACGGCTGGCTCGGATGTAGTCCAATCTGGACGTCCAATTTTCGATGACTTTTTTCCAACATTTGTGGCCGTATATCGGCAATAACACGGCGAATGTTGTCTTCCAAATGCTCAAGCGTTTGTGACTTATCCGCATAGACCAATGACTTTACATAGCCCCACAAAAATAGTCTAGCGGTGTTAAATCACAAGATCTTGGAGGCCAATTCACAGGTCCAAAACGTGAAATTAGGCGGTCACCAAACGTGTCTTTCAATAAATCGATTGTGGCACGAGCTGTGTGACATGTTGCGCCGTCTTGTTGGAACCACAGCTCCTGGACATCATGATTGTTCAATTCAGGAATGAAAAAGTTAGTAATCATGGCTCTATACCGATCACCATTGACTGTAACGTTGTGGCCTTCATCGTTTTTGAAGAAGGAATCCACCAGCCTATAAAGCGCACTAAACAGTCAGTTTTTCTGGATGTAACGGTGTTTCGACATACACTTGTGGATTAGCTTCACTCCAAATGCGGCAGTTTTGTTTGTTGACGTAGCCATTCAACCAGAAGTGCGCTTCATCGCTAAACAAAATTCGCTTATGAAAATCGGGAACAACGGCAATCTCGTTTTGGGCCCATTCGACGAATCTACGCCTTGCTTGATGATCGTTTTGATGAATTGCCAAACCAAACTGAATAAATCACTTGACAGCTGTTAAATCGGTCGCTATCTTGGAAAGTAATGCCAACTTAAACTTCTATACCTGAAAAAAAAACACTCTTTATATGTTTTCAAATATACTACAAAAAAAAACTATAATAAATTATGTCTAATCTTAAAAATCTATGTTCTCTCTATTAGCGAAAGAGTGAAAAGAAGTGTAGAATCTCAATCTGTGATGAAGAAAAATCAAAATTCCTTCAGAAAGAAGAAGGAGTTATTTTTACAAATGTTATGGATTAAATATATTCTATTAAACATGTCAGTCTATAATGTATATGAGTGTCTTTTAAAGTTGAAGAAAAGTTTGATTCCATTCGAGCCGATTCGTCTAAGATAATATGAAAGATTTAGAAGCTTCATTCGTTTTTTTTTTCATTTTGCAGTAAAAAAACGAATTATTGATAAAATGAGGATAATAATACATATATTTGTAGAAAAATTCATTATCGATATATATATATATATATATACACTGGTGTGCAAAAATTAAGGACGAAGTCGAAAAATTAGCATATCAGCTGAACGAAGAGGCAGAGTGGACAGAAAGACCAATCAGGAGATTAAGTAAGGTGATGTACGGTAGCACATGCGCAGATATGCAGGTAGACGTAATGGGGGAGTGTCTGAGTAGTATAAAGCATGTTGTCGGTGTAAGATCAGTATTTCTGGCAAAGAGATTGCACGCCGTATAGCAGTTAAAATCACACCGAGTTGCTGCCTCAGCGAGAAATGGCGAATAATCAATCTGTTAGACGACATCTGGATGCTTTTACCCGAGGTCGAATCATTGGGAAGTTGGAGGAAGGCCGCAGTGTGACAAGTGTGGCTGCAGAGTTCGGAATTGCTCACAGCATCGTTTCACGACTTTGGAGACAATTTCAAACTACAGGAACAGCTATCCGGGGGTTCAGTAGTGGTCGTCCACGAGGAACCACACCCTCAGATGACCGGTACATTGTCTTACAGGCCAGAAGAAACAGGCGGCAGACAGCGGGAGAAATCGCTAGACACACGACACAGGCGACTGGACGACCGATATCGCGTTTTACCGTGGCCAGAAGACTGCACGGTGGTGGTCTGTTTGTACGACGCCCTGTACGGTGTGTACCTTTAACGCCTGCCCATCGGAGAAGGTGTTCTCTGTGGTGCCGGGAACACCGAAATTGGAGAGACAATGAATGGGGACGAGTACTCTTTACAGATGAGAGCAGATTCAGTTTGAGTAGCGATTCTCATGGCATACTCATCTGGAGAGAGCGGGGAAGCCGCAATCATCCCTCGAACATCATTGAAAGGGACAGGTATGGAGGTCGCGGTGTTCTCGTTTTGGGAGGCATCATGCTTGGTAGTCGTACAGACCTTCACATCTTCGACGCAGGTTCAGTCAACGGGACCCGTTATTGTAACGAGATTCTTCTTCCATATGTGCGTCTTTTTAGAGGCGCTATGGGTCTGCAGTTCCTTTTCATGGACGACAATGCACCATGTCATCGCACAGTAGCTGCCGAACAGCTCTTAGAGAGTGAGGATATTGAACGTATGGATTGGCCGGCACCATCTCCGGATCTCAATCCCATAGAGCATGTATGGGATTTTCTAGGCAGACGCTTGGCAGCTCGTACCTTACCACCAGTAACGATTCGGGAGCTTCGATTGGCGCTGCAAGACGAATGGGCAGCAATGCCTCAACAACTCATTGTGACACCCTCATTCTCAGCATGGGCAGACACGCTGTGAAACCTGCCTAGCAGTCAGGGGAGATCATATCCCCTACTAAAGACCGGATGTTTCTTGCTGGACACCCATCACAGGGATGTTTCGGCCTTCAGTCGCATTGCGCTCCATGCTACTTTTTCAATCAAGCTTCTTTTTATCCCTCTGATTTCTCTTTTAGTAAGTGTTGCTTACATATTACACATGTCCTTACGTATTGGGGATCTTACGGTATTAAATGTGTTGATTTGGAAAGCTTTTGTACAAAGTTATATTGAAAAAACCGTCTCGTCCTTAATTTTTGCACACCAGTGTATACAGGGTGTTGCCCACGAGCGTAACTACCGCCGCATCAATGATACGGGGCCCCAAAATGTGTAAGCAAAATATCCTAAGCTATTAAGGAACTTCAAAAAAAGGGCCACGAGAAATTTCGATACCGTGCTTACCCAGGACAAGCTACGCCAGTGCATTTACAGTAGTATTCCATCTCTTCCAAATATTGCTTCTCACAGCAACCTGAGAAAGTTTCGGCCGTAGCATTTTCTTAACAGGAAAATAATTAATGAAAAAGCTTCTAAGTTATATAAATTATTTTTTAAAACAAAAATTAGCTTTGAAATCAATCTTAATTAAGTGTAATTATGAGAACTCAAAACATAATCAAGCAGAAAGGATTTTTTAGTAATAAAAATTGAAATTAATAACAATTTTTTACACTGAAAGTTGATTGTTCTCAAAAATATTTTTAATTAATTCAATTTATATATATAAAAGTGGAAAAAATGCTTTAAAGAGTGAAACCAAAACCTAAACTTCAAGTATCTAAAAAACTAATTTATATCAGATCAGAAATTTGGTGGCAATCTTCTCAGTGAAATGAACCACAAGAAAATGCAAAAAAAAATAATCGGAGTTATTGAAATTTCTAGGGTACTGTATGAGATAAAATAAAAAAAGCGTAGTAGTAAGTATGGTATTGTATAGAAATAAAAAGAACCGTATTTTTTGTTTGAATTTTCTTTTTAGGGGGTAAAACAGGTGATAGATTGTCAAGAAATTCTTAATGTCATTTTGATTGCAGTGAAGTAATTTCTTTTTAATGGCATACTCCTTTTGCATCAAAATCGATTTTCTCTTACATGGAGAGAGCAAGGTCTTGTGGGGTCAAGGATTTAGTTCGAATTTTGCAAGATGGTTTAGTTTCCCCATTGAAGTTGATATATGGTTATCTGGCCACTATTCAATAATTTTTTTAGATCCGGGGGGTGTAACAATTTGAAGTGCTTTGGGCACAGGGAAGGTTAAAAACCTGGTAACATTTTGTGAGAGCGAAAATGAAGACCACTGCTGTAAGATATTTAACATTTTTAAATGATAAAATAACGTGTAACTTATAAGCGTAAAAAAAAAGTTATTTCATATGAGGTAGAAGATATATTACAAGAGAAAAACAGTTTTATGAATGAACCGAAAACAAGTAATATAAAAAAAATTTTTAAAGTCAACTCCTTTTTATTTCTAAGTCTGGAAAAAAAAGTTAGTTTAACCAACCATTATTTTAAAATTTTTAAAAATTACAAATTTTGAAGTTTCTCAAATTTTTTCGTTATGAGAAAAAAAGTTAGAATATATATATATATATATATTTCTGTCTCCTTGTTGAATTTTAATAATTATTTTTATAGCTAATCCTAAAAAAACATGAAAGTTTCTAAAATTGGAAACCTGGAAAAATTATGAAAATTTTTAAAATGTTAACTTAAATATTTTTTTAAAACTAGCAATAGTAGCTAAATCTGCATAAATTTTTTATAGAACATATATATATACATATATATCTTTAAAAAACTCCGTTGTTCAAGACTATCTTGAACAGGAAAAAGTTTTTAGAGAATAGAAAACACTTTTTCATCTTCCAAAATGAAAATCTGAGAAAACACATTTGTAGTTTGTAAAGGTATAAACCAAAAACTAATAATGTCTGTAAAGTTCTTTGTTATTTTATAGATATTTTCCGACTTAAGTGATATATTTTAAAACAATACTTTAATTAAAAAAAGCTTGGATTTTTTTTCCTTCAAAATCTGTTTTTGTATGATATTGATAGCACTTTTTACGACAATAGATTACTCAGCTTAATCTTAATATATTTTCACAAAAGTTTTGAACACAAAGCACTTTATTTTATATAAGTTAGAAACCACCAGATTTATGTACATACATCCAATTTTTTCTCAGTTTTAAGTTAGCAAGTTTGTTTGCTGCACGACTACAATCTATTCCACGCAACAGTAAATTATGTAAATATAGATATCTGGCTAAAAATGGCTAAAAATTTCTTTATTTATATGACTTCTCTAGTAGTGTTAAATTAACATAAGAAATCGAATTATTTTTATTGGCAGTCTGAATTTTAAGAGAAAAAATAAACTCATTGGCTTCTCTAAAAATAAATGCTGCTACGAGAAAAGCACATAAATATTTCTTTCTCTAGTTTTACAATTTTTAGTTCCTAATCTGTTTCTAACTTTTCGGCAAAAGCTAGGTACGTTCAACGTTTCAAGTTTATTTGTTACATAGGATCTGCTTTTATTTTTCTTACTCACTGTTTGTCATTTTTAGTATGGTTGAATCCTAGGAGGACCCACTTTTGGTCGCCAAATTTTTTGTCGCCAAATTTTGAGCGATAAAGGTTACAATATGGTAACCCTTCCATTTCATCAAAAAAATTTGTATTTTCAAATCACCGAAAAAATGGCAACCCTAAATAAAGTGCAACATTTTTCACCTTTTCCGAAAAAACGTCATTTTGACATTTGACTTCGCTGGAAAGGTTCGCTTTCCACCGGTTGTTGTTAAGAATGGCGTGTGAAAGGAAATTACTTGAAAGTGAACCAGTCGAAAGATAATCGCCACGACGTCGTTCGGAGAGTGAGAAAGGGCACGTGGTTTAGCGAAAGCAAGCTTGCTATAATAATTATCTTGCGTTTGACGAGATATTGGTTTGTCAAGAGCATGAATGCGTTCGTGGTGAATGACTTGAAAGTTAATAAGAATATGACAAAGTTAATAAGACATGTGGCGGCGATCTAACGATCACAAGTTGGTGAATGAAAATTTTCATAAATTCCTTGCATCCATCGCAAGGGTGTATCCACCAACAGATCATGACGAAATGCAAGCGTAAGGTAAGTGCTTTTTAACATTTTTTAAAATGATTGATTTCATGTATTTTTCTTCGATTTTATCTTTGCGAAAAGCCCCTTTCGTCCTTTTTTAAAAATGTAAATCATGCTGTACACACTGGTTTTAGAATGCTTTTTTAAAATGAATTTCATTGCTTTCTCCGTTTTTTTCTTTATATGATAATTTAATGTATTTATTCGATTTCTCATCTTTGCGAAACGCCCATTTCATCCCCCTTCTCCCCCCCGCTGACGCATGCGCTTCCCAAGAGTTTTTCGTCATTGACGCCTTTTTTGAAAACCTTCAATTTGGCGCTTTTTGGCGAAAAATTTTTGGCGCCAAAAACAGCAGTGGGTCCTCCTAGGATTTTACCTTTTAGTATTTCTGATTTATGGGACAGGATATAAAAAAAATCGGTCGACTTATAGTAGATTCTTTTCCTTTTACTGTCTTGACTTCCTTTACCAGTCTCACACAGCTGCGGTAGCCTATCGGTCAAGGTATCAGATCTTAGTTGGCATATCACGAGTTCGAGCCTAGTACCACTAAACACCCGCCATGTAGGGGAGCGATGCACGTGAAATCTGTTGAGAGCTCCAACGTCCTCCCGTTGGTGTGGTAGTTAGAAGAGGAGGGTGCCAGCTCATGTGTCGTCCTCATCACTTAACCATGGTTCAAAATTACGAGGTTCGTCACCAAAAGCCCTCGTGTAGCTGAACAGTGCGACGTTAATATTCACTCATTCACTCACACAGCTGCGGAGTGAGGGGAAGGGGCACGTCATTTACTTTTTAAAGGAAAAATATCTATTGGATATAAGTTGTTGGGTAAGATTTTATGATTTGTGATATCAAATCAAGTAGCATATGGGGAATCAAAAACATATATTGTACCAGAATTTGACTATGAAAACTAAAGTACTGAATTGTTCACTAATCATTGACTATGACTATTTTCGGATACTTTTATAGTTTGAAACTGAAGCAATATGAATTTTAAGTGAAAGCAAATTGTTATTACTGGCATGCAGTGGCGCACACAAGGGAGGCGGTCCTGGGGGTCCGGACCCCCAAAGCCCTTGGTTTTTTTTCCCGATTGATTATGATTCTAAGTATATAGTACGTAAAATTTAACTATTTATTATTAATGATTAATTTTATTAATTAATGTTAATTATTTATTCAATAATTAGTTTTTTACTGTGTTTTGTTCCCTGTGTGCGCTACTGCTGACATGTACTTACTTACTTACTCCAGAGACTTTTACAGCACTTACTACTTTTACTTACTTTTTACAGCAGCAAACATTTTTCAACTTGTTGTATAAATTATGAACAAAAAATAAAGTATATTCTCAAATTATTTGTACTTTTGTTTATGTTAATAAATGCGCAAAAAATTTCTGAGAATAACCATGCTTAAAATACTCCATTTTAATTATAAATACATTTTTAAGTGATTGGGGTGGGGAAACGGTCCGCACAGTTAAAACTAGAATTGAAATTTTTTTTAAGAAAAGAGCTTTATTTGAAATTGAAAATATTATTTTACATTCAAATTCTACAAAAAAAAATCTTTTATTTGTGTTACTGGTTCGGTAAACATTCAAAAATTATACTATTATTAAAAATGTTTCTACTCTATTAACAGAATTAAAAACTAATTAAAATAAAGAAAAACTAAACTAAATTTTAAAAAATAAAGAAAAACTAAACTAAATTAAAAAATAAAGAAAAACTAAACTAAATTTGTAACAACTACATTTAAACCCTGCCTTCCCTTGATGATTAGTGGCAGCCAGGGGGCACCACCTGTTCTTTAGAGAAGTGGGAACTCGTTCCCCTCGCGCTTCTGCCTTGGATCGCTACCGGGGAAAGATGTGTACACGTGGAGTCAGGGAAAGCCTGTTTCCCTCCTTTAGTCCTTAAGCCATTTTCTGTAACGATAATGGATGTGTGTTGTTTTATTTAAGTGACCCCTTGTGTTGTGGAACGTAAGAACATTAAATAGTATTTGTTCCAGTAATGAAAAGGCTTCTTCATTTCAACACAATGAATACACGACATGGGGGATTGTCATAGTGGCGCCCAACGTTCTAACCGGACCAGGGAACCGAGATGCTGATCACAACGCTTCCTTGAGTGTACATTTTGTTTTTCTTCGACCAACTGACCACGTGTATGGAAATTTTAGTGTGTGTCGCCCCGACAGTCAAAGTTAAAGTGCTCGTCTTTCAGAAAATTGTCAGTTTTAGTATCATCCCGATGCTAAGGTGAAAGTGCTCGTCTTTCAGAAAACTGTCAGTTTTAGTATCATCCTGATACTAAGGTGAAAGTGCTCGTCTTTTTTTTTTTTTTTTTTAGTTGGAAAATTATCGGTTTAGTATCATCCCGATACTAAGGTGAAAGTGCTCGTCTTTAGTTGGAAAATAATCGGTTTAGTATCATCCGGATACTAAGGTGAAGTGCTCGAAAAGTGAGGAAATAATCCGAAGTGAAATTGTGTTGCTTTATGTGTTATGTTTTGAAGTGCGCGAGTGGTGTTTACAAGATATCTGCTATTTTGAAGAAAAACAATCTCTTCCCGAGATTATGTGTTACTGAAATCTTTACCTGTATTTGAACAAGAAAACGGAAATTAAATCTGTGAGTAGATGTAACAAATCTTTTGTACAATAATATTGAGGAATATGATCATTTATCTTTTTTTGAGATATTAGTATTTGTATATTTTGCTTCTATAATGCAATTTTTTTTTTAATTATAATTATTTCAATCTACTGTTGAAAATAATTGTGAAATTCAAATAGTGAAAGATCATTTCTGCTTTCAGGAAGAAGTAACTGATATAACATTGTTGATAAATATGTATTGGTGCATTTTAAAATAATTGCTATATAATAATTTGCTGTAAATAATTGCTATATAATAATTTGCTGTAAATAATTACTATATTGAGTAAATGGTGAAATTCTTGGTTATTATTATTATAAGGATCTGTTGAATATATATATATATTTATTCTTTCTTAAAGTTAAATATTGAAATAAAAGGTAATTTCTGCTATCAAGCTGAGGGGAGAAACCTCATTTAATTATCAAACTTTGATATATGTAATGTTTTCAGATTTAGATATTTTTTATTGTTTAATATATTTCATGAATCGATATATTTATAGCTTTCAAAAAGTTCTATTTGGTGATTTTAAATTTTATGTTTCTTGAGAATAGATTTGTTTAATTTGCATGAGTCACATCCTGTGATAGCGGAGTACTTGTTTAGTTTGTGTATTTTATTCATTGCATTTCCGGTGTGTTTTTTTTTTGAATTACGTAAGGAAGGTTTCATAAAATATATAAGTATTTCACAAGAAATATTTCTTTTTTTTAAAAAAAAAACGAATATTAAAAAATCTTATATTCCTAATTGAGTCACAGTGTGATACATTTAGCTTTTAAATGTTTTGTACTTATTAAGTAAATATTTCATAACATAACATGTAATCACGTTTTTTCAATATGCTATTGTGACTCATGATTAATTTTATATTTCATATACAGTTGAATTTATGGTATTTTATTTAGATTTTCTGAAGATCTTTTTGTAAAAAATGTTTTGTTTATTCCCTTTATATTGAATTTTTCTCTTTATATGTTTTCTCTGCAGGGAAGGTAGTTGTTTAATGATTAGTTAATACGTATCCATTGATATTAGGAAAACCAGTTTAATTTATAACTTCCTGTATACTTTAAAACCTGAATCTAGTTTTAGTTTAAAAGACAAATATGGCTTTTCTCTCAAAAGGCAAGAAAATAGACCTCTATAATTTAGCAAGTGAGCTACGAGTCTCTGTGACTTTAGAGGATAAAATAATTGACTTACGCGAAAAAATCACTTCATGTACATTCTTTCAGAATAATGAGCAGTTTGTGAAAGAGATGCTCGATAACATTGTTGATGAACGTAAATCGCTTGAAATCGAAGCCTTAAAGAAAATAGAACGGGAGGATAAGTTCCTTGCTGATCAGAGAGCATTTGAGCTTGAAAAGCTTAAATTACAAGCGCAAAATCCTCCAGCTTCCGTAGGTAATTCTCAAATGGATTCTAACCCCATGAGGCTGGATTTAAAAACAGTCTTGCCCACATTCATCCCTGATAAAGATGACATATCATTGTTTTTAACAATGTTCGAAAGACAAATGAAGCTTCTAAATGTACCTGCCGATTTTTGGGTATCACACTTAATTGGAGTCCTGCCAAGTGATATTGGCAGGTTAATTGCAAGAGAACCGGAAGAGATGTTTAGGAATTATGCTCACATTCACAATATTTTATTGCAAAGGTTCAAACTGACAGCTGACCGTTTCAGAGTCCTTTTTTGCCGACACCAGAAACAGGATCATTCCACGTGGAAAGATTTCTTTTTTTGAGCTAAGAACCTTTTTCGAAGGTTGGCTAAAAGAATTAGATATAGATTCATTTGAAACCTTGAAAGATCTTATCATAGCAGATCAAATAAAAAAAAAAAAGGTGTCCACCAGATTACAAGAATCATTTCCTAGACACTTGGGAAATACTGAATGATCCCGTTGTGTTAGCTGAAAAGCTGGACTCATACGAAAATGTTAAACCCTCTTCGCAAAAATTAACAAAACTAAGCAACTCTCGTTTTTCTAGGAACACAGGCAATCCGGAGTTTAGGAAGTCTCACTCATTCAAAGTTGAAAAGAATGTTTCGGGTAACCATAATAGTGCTTTTGCTAACCCTAGCTACATGCCAGCTCGGAATACCAACACCGGTTTTCATCCACCTATTTCTTGCTATGATTGTGGCAACCCTGGATTTAGAAAATCGAAATGTCCAAAATGCTCACAAAAAAAGAGAGTGCCTCTGTCAACGCCATACACATGTTTACTTGTCTTACCTCCCCAGTAGCTCTACTTGACATCGAAGTCTATGAGGCTACAGGCACAGTTTGTGCTGATACAGGAGCCAGCCAGTCACTCGGGGGAGAATTAATGTTTAAATTCTTGAGAAATCGTGGACAAAAATTCTCAGAATTTCATCTTGCTATGTGCCTAGCTGATGGTCAACAATCCACATCCCTTGTTCAAAAAGCTACAGTACCAATCACCGTAGGTGGACGAACTTTCCAAATCGATTTAATTTTTTTGCCACATGCAAAAGGTAACCGCACTCTTCTAGGTGTTGACTTTTTAAGGACATCAGGAATCGTAATGGACATGCGTAACAATTTTTGGTATTTTGGTGACAAACCAAGCTTCAGGATACCTTTTTCAAAAGATGTTCCTTTGCCTGTAGACGACAGTCCTGTCGAAATAAATAGTAGTTTTTGTCCCACAAATTCGATTCCCAGTGAAATTCCATTACATAGCAACACTGTTGATGAAGAAATTTGCGAATTAAAAACTATAGTTATTGATTTCCCGACGAGAACTGCTAATGAACTAAGAACAGAACAATTGAAGGACCTTGAGCTAAAAAAGATAGTTGATTGTTTTGAAAATCCCAACAAGGGAGTTGACTTTGCCAATTGGACTGGGAGAGGGTACGTGATGAATCAGGGAGTACTGTACCGGTACTCACCTCATGCTGAAGTTGAAGAAGCTCAACTAGTTGTCCCTACTCATGAGAGAGAGAAGATATTAAAATTGCACCATGATGCTCCCACCGCTGCTGCACATTACGGTGCTGATGGTACCTTTTCCAGAATTTCCTCGAAATATTACTGGACTGGTATGAGGAAATTTATTGCTGATTATGTGAAGAGCTGTTCAGAATGCATTAGATACAAAGCCACGAATCAGAAACCTGCAGGTCTTCTGCAGACCCCTGTTCCAACTCAACGATTTGAGAGCATAGCTATTGATCTTTTTGGTCCCTTACCAGAAACGACCGAAGGTATGAAGTGGATTTTCATAGTGGAGGATTACACAACAAAATGGGTAGAGTTATTCCCATTAAAGCAAGCTACTGCTAAAGAATGTGCCATGACACTTCTAAATGAAGTCTTCCTAAGATACGGAGTGCCCCGTAGACTAATAAGTGACAATGGGACTCAATTCGTGAGTGCGGTGATGCAACAGTTATGTTTTGTCTTGGATATCAATCAAAGTCTCATTCCCGTATATCACCCACAGGCAAATCCAGTCGAAAGGAAAAATAGGGATTTGAAACCTCGTTTGGCAATGATGGTAGGTAACAACCATACATTATGGATTGAAAAGCTACCAGCTATTAGATTTGCACTGAATACTTCAAAATGCGAGTCAACAGATCACACGGCAGCATACCTAACCTTCGCCAGAGAACTACGAACTTTGGACTAAGTAAATACTGATCTACGGTCCGTCATCCATAACGATAATTTTGTGCCTGAATTTACACCCTATTTAAAACGTTTTGAAGGATACATGTCACAAATTAAAGAAAACATTGAGATGAGTCAAGATCGTCAAAAAACACATATGCAGATAAATCACGCAGACCAAGTCCTAACTATAAAGTTAATGATCTGGTATGGGTAAAACTTCACCCATTAAGTAAAGCGAGTCAGAACAGGAGTGCAAAACTCATGCCTAGGAGAGACGGGCCGTACATTGTGCTATCCCAGAGATCTCCCACTACCTTTGTAGTAGCCAGTTGTGACAAACCTGACGAACCTTTAGGTGTCTACCATACATCAGCTTTAACACCCTTTCTGAATGGCACAGAGACCCAATCTCCTGTAGTACCTCTCAAGAAAAGAGGAAGGCCACGCAAACAGCCATTGGTTCCTAGAGGTACTGCCGGAGAGAATGCCATAATGTCTGCTAGTACACCCCCTCGCTGAGACGGTCTTCGGCGGTGTAGGGGGAGAATGTAACAACTACATTTAAACCCTGCCTTCCCTTGATGATTAGTGGCAGCCAGGGGGCACCACCTGTTCTTTAGAGAAGCGGGAACTCGTTCCCCTCTCGCTTCTGCCTTGGTTCGCTACCGGGGAAAGATGTGTACACGTGGAGTCAGGGAAAGCCTGTTTCCCTCCTTTAGTCTTTAAGCCATTTTCTGTAACGATAATGGATGTGTGTTGTTTTGTTGTTTTATTTAAGTGACCCCTTGTGTTGTGGAACGTAAGAACATTAAATAGTATTTGTTCCAGTAATGAAAAGGCTTCTTCATTTCAACACAATGAATACACGACATGGGGGATTGTCATAAATTAAAATAAAGAAAAACTAAACTAAATTAAAATAAAGAAAAACTAAACTAAATTAAAATAAAGAAAAACTAAACTAAAAATTAAAACAAAGAAAATATTTCACAAAGGAATTCCCAAAAATTGCAGCTTTATTTCCTACAGTCAACAATTCTGACTTATTTGGATTGTAATGTTAAATTTTTTTCCTTGCGCTTTACAATATAGTTCATATAACATCCGATTTATTTTTACGTGGTTAAAACGTTATATGTGAAATTCCTTGTAAAACCATATGAAATAGATAGTATATAAAACCACACTCAAGTGGTATAACAACCCATAAAGGACCAAGGCCTCCTGTGCCTTTCTCGGTTTTCATGACCTTGGACTCTGAGGAGCATAAGCATATATTTGCTTGACTTTGCTAACATTTTATTATTATTTATTGATTTCACTTTTTGCTATTAAAATTTGAAAAAAAGATCAAGATGAAAGACTTACCTTGTCAATGGAGGGCTGCCACGTACTGAAGAAAACGAAGTCCAAATAAAACGAAGCTTGTGAACTTCTAAAAAGTTTAATTGCTACCACACACATAATAGATTCAGTATTTAAGTCAAACGAAATAGTAAAGTTAGAGCAGTAGGAGATAGATATTGAAACATAGAGTTATAGTGATTTTGAATTGAAATATTGTTGTTGAAGATAAATTAACCTCATGAAGAATTGAGATTCCGAGTGGTAATTATTATTTTGAATTTAAAGTCTCACTCAAGTTTTAAGAGTCAGATTAAAGTTAAATGTTCAATAAGAACATTATTAAATATAATTCTGGGATCTCTTATCGTGGTAATTTCTGCGTGATCGTTATTTAATAAATTAATCAATTAGATCATTAATTAATTGAGTTAATTTAAAGGATATTATCTTTAAAACCTCATAGTATTAAAATTACTGTTAATAAGTTTATTTGATTCTAATTGGGAAAGATAACCAAATAAAGAAAGTTATTTATAAAAATGGCTACTGGTTCTTTTATGACTCATAATTATTCTAGTTCTCAAAGTGAGGTTCCTAGAGACCTTCACACACACTAGACAAATAACATTTCTATTAATCACAACTAGTTCAAGATATCGCGTAGTTTCTCAATCTTTCTCTGCTTGGCTTTCTCAGCTTTTTTTTTTTTTTTTTTTTTTTTGGCGTTTCTTCCACGTGTCTATTTATATTCAATTATATCAGTTCCTTCAAGCGGTGGCGCTGTAGGTGCCTTTTGGTTGGGAATAGCTTGATTGGGAGTCGCTTGGTTGGAAGTTTGTGACATTCTACCACCTTTTGAATTCGAAGTTGTGGAAGAATCCAAAACAGCAAGAATAAATGTCCTGAAAAAAACTAAAAACACATTAGAGTAACAAATTAAATTTAAGTCCATGAAAGAGTTCAATATAGTTTATCGATAGTCAAGTCTCTTAGTTTGTTGCAAAAGTCTTCCATAACGAGAACGACGCACTCTTTGCACCCCAAGAATTTGATCTTGATCGAGGCAAGGACCATCCTCTCCGTCTATTTCTGTTAATGGCAAAGAGTCAACTGTAGTCACTTCTAGCGGATAGAGCTTCTGAATTGGTCTCATAACACTTCCAAATTGAGTTTTCACTTCCATTACACGCACTTTTCCGTCTTTTCCTTTATACATCTTTGTGACTTTCCCTAGAGGCCAGTTGATTCTTTTGTTGTTGGCATCACCAATTAGTACGAGATCACCTTCTTTAATGGACGACTCTCCTTTAACTCTTGAATAGTCTTTCAGTATCCCTAGATATTCCTTTCTGAAGCGGTTTCGCAGATCTTGACGCAACTTCAGTCTATAAGCACACCTTTTGTTTAATCTTTTCGAATCGATCAAATCCAGATCCGGAACACCAACCTCTCTAATTTCTTGGAGAAACATAGAAGGTGTAAGTACTGATAATTCATCAGGATCTTCCGAGAGGTAGGTTAAGGGTCGAGAATTAATTAAGCTCTCTGCGTCGCATAACACAGTGACCAATTCTTCTTCACTCAATGGACGGGCAGAAAATCTTCTACACTTGGTGCATCTTTTTATCATGCCTCGCACTGTTTTCCTGCTCTTAATTATCCAAAAGGATTCTCTAAGGCATGACATCAGTGTTTGAGTACCTGCATGTTCCAACTGTAAGTGTTTGCTCATTATCAATTTTTCGACCATTTGATGTTTGTGAGGTAACAATATTGAAAATCTAAATGTTTCCAAATCTTTTCTTGAAGCAATTCTAGTTTCGACTCGTAGGAGATCATCACTGTATTTCATAGTTCTAAAGTTAAACTTTCTTCCAGAAAATGCTTCTCTCTGAATTTCCTTGAAAATTACTTTTTCCGCTGTTTTAATTTCGTCTGTTTCCAATATTCCCTTTTTCCTGTCAATAGGGTTTCTTTTCACATTCTTACAAAACCGGATGACATATGCCATTATTCTTACGATTTTGTTAAAAGATGATATTTTCTGAAAAAGTGCAAATCTGCAAAGGTCTAAAGGAGTAGCTGTGAGTACAGTTCTTCTCTCTGAAATGACAATTTCCATATCGGGCTTTATTTCACTAGCTGGCCATTCTTCGTGGAGTAGCTTTAACCAGTCGGGTCCCTCCCACCAATGGGATTTCAATAAAGCTTTGGGATTGCATCCCCTTGAGGGCAAATCTTCTGGATTGAATTTCCCTTGAATATGTCGCCAAGCTTCTGGATCTGTCAATTTCTGTATTTCATTGACTCTATTAGCTATAAACGTAGCCCAATTGTCTTCTTTCTTTATCCAGTATAACGCATTCATTGAGTCTGTATAGAAGAAAGTTGGTACATTTTTTATTAAGTTAAGATCTTCCTTCACATTGTAAGCGAGTCTGGCTCCGATGGTACACGCAAGGATTTCTAATCTAGGAACTGTAATCAATTTTATGGGCGCTACCTTAACCCTAGCCTGCAGTAATTGACAGCTAACGATACCCTTATAACTGTTTCTAATAAAATTTGAAGCTGCATAAGCAGACTTGCTAGCATCTACGATGACATGCAGAGTAGCGCTCTCATTTAGTTCAGGTAGTTTTCTTGGGATTTCTATATCTTTTAGGCAACTTAGCTCATTAGCCCACTTTAGAAATTTTTCCCCTGAAATATCTGGAAGCTCTGTGTCCCAATTAATTTTCTCCCTCCAACAATCCTGTAAGCTTAACTTCGGAACAAGGGTAACCGGGCACGTGAAACCAATGAGTCAAAAATTTGGCTCAACATAGACAATATGTTTTGCTTACTAAGCGTGTATTGGTTTTGCTCTTTTATCTCACACGAAAGGGTATATATATATATATCACTATATACGAGTAAATTCCATTTAAGTCCCACGACTGAGACAATTTCTCTAAATTCATCACTGGACAGGTTCAGTATTGAATTTTCCTCATTACTAGCTGGTCGGTTATGTTTCCATCCCCTTAGGTTAAATTGGGCAGAAGCCATTAATTCTTCAGATACCTTAATGAAAGAGTTTAACTCGCCTATAGTATTTACACTCGCAACGCAGTTATCCACATACATAGATTCTTTTAACTTAGCAGCTATTCCCTTTTGGGACTCTGCCACATTTTCTAAATGGTAATTGATTGTCGCGGCAAGTAAAAAGGGGCTTGCGTTCACTCCGAAAACAACACGGCAATGCGAATAAACAATAAGTTTTCTTGGATCACCCTCCTCCCACCATAGGAACCGGAGAAATTTTCTATCAGAAGGTGCAACTTTTATTTGGAGAAAAGCTCGCCGTATGTTCGAAATCACCCCATATTTTCCCTGCCGAAATCTGTTTAAAAGCTTCGGGATCAATTCCAAATAATTTGGTCCCTTTTCAATACAATCGTTCAGCGACCCCGAATTTCTCTCTTTGGCAGACGCATCGAATACCGGGCGGATTCGAGTGGTGGAGTTTTCTTTAAAGATGGGTCGATGCGGTAAGAAATGTCCCTTTTCCCTTGCAAGCTCCTCTGGTTCAACAAGTTCTATAATTTTCTCGGAGACTCATTCCTTAAATATATTTTCATACTCCCGTAGACAATTTCTTTTTTGTAAAGTCCTAACGCAAGATTTTAATCGTTTTTCAGCAATGTTTCTATTATCCGATAGTTCAGGATGAACCCTTAGCCACGGGAGTGACACCTGATATCTACCCTCGTCATCTCTTCTTAATGAGCGCACAAAATGTTCCTTCACCGCTTCCTCAATTTCCGATTTTGATTGAGAAATACTCGGTTCCTTAATTCCCAGCGAATCAAGTGACCATAAGTCGCAAATTTTCAAATCACTAACGTTAAGCGATAAAAGAACTTTATTAGCGCTGCAAGCTTCTCCCGTTCTCCCCATTACAGTCCATCCGAAATAAGTATTCATCGCAACGAGTCCACTCGGCAGATTTTTTATTTCTCCTGTAAACAATTTCCCTGCATAGTCCGCACCTATCAATCCGTGGATTTCATTAACGTTGCTTTCATGTAAACAGAAGTTTTCATTTACAGTTAAATCACTAGGGGCGATTCCGCAATTTTTAATTTTTTTTATAAGTTTCATACTTTCCAGTTTAGGAATCGGTGCGCAAATAGTTTTTTGTTCCATTACATTAATCGTGCAATCGAAACTATATTACCTACATTACTTAGATTAATAACATATTTTCTGCGTTTCTCTTTCTTTTGTAACCCCCCAAACAGTCCATGTTCAACAGTTTCATATCCTATATTCTTTAATTGAAGTTTACGCGCCGCGAATTCTGAAATGTAACTACCCGATGAGCCAGAATCTATAATTAATCTAATTAGATGCTTTTGCTTTGCTGCCAAAATTTTAACAATAACCGTTTGTAACATAACCTTTTTCTAGTAGTGGTATTATTTAACGCGATGTCATTATTTCCCGTTTTTGAAGAATCCCCCCTCGCTTTTCCTCTTCCCATACACATTGAAGGATATGTTGCGTTAATGTTCAATCAGGATGCAATCGGATAAAACTTAACAACTTTTACTTTATTATAGACACATGTTCTAAATCATCTGCGAGTGTTGAGAGAGAGAGAGAGATTACCCATGAGCACAACGTATATATACTGCAACCCTAGCGGAGAAAACTAGTACTATTCTAGATGTACACTTCATTGTAAGGTGCTACCATCTAGTGAGCTAAAATATAGGATATGCTACAATAGTATCCCCCCAGTGATGGAGAGAATCGAAAGAACGATATATGACATGCTCATGAGCAAACAATCTCAAATACAATTATTTGAAATATGCTTGAAAATTACATTGAAAAGGAAATTATATATACATATGCTTGAAATTACGTTGTATGAAAATATAATATGCATACAGATATTTGAGATTACATTACATAAATATACATAATATGAAAAGGTATGAAAATCATAAGATATGAAAAGTCAAACAAATTTTCCAAGAAAAATATATACTCGTATATGTCCATCTGGTACTTGAATAGTTTATTTAATTTCAGTTATTAGTCTCTGAGGAAATCTTACCCGTCTACCTGATTTGGTAGTTTGCATGTTTGTTGTCACTGGATGGCGATGTGATGATTCTGCACTAATGATAGGATCAGGAATGGTATCGGGCAAATCCTTGAACACAAATGCTGGTTTAACTCTATCAAGTGACACACAACTTTTCTTTCCATTTATATTAATGGTTATGTGTTTGTCATTCCTTGATAGAACTTCGTGTGGCCCTGTGTAAGGCTGAGACAATGATGGGGAAACTTTGTCAACACGGAGGAACACATGAGAACAGTCATCCAATTTAGGGTGCACAAAAATTTTTGAAAATCCATGAGTGGATGTTGACAAGGGTTTTAAATGATTCATTTGGTTTTTCAACTGTTGCACAAATCCGTAGTCTAGTGGCATTGAAGATGTGTCAGTGCATATCTCGGCTGGTAATCTGAGGGAAACACCATACACTAATTCTGCACTTGAAGCATTGATGTCGGGTTTCACAGCTACTCGCAAGCCAAGAAGAACTGCAGGTAGGGTCTCAGTCCACTTGATATTCTCATGAGCCATTAAGGCGCTCTTTAGCACTCTATGTAAACGTTCCACTAAACCGTTTGCTTGTGGGTGGTATGATGTGGTCCTGATGCGGTTTGTGCCCAGGAATTTCGTTAATTCTTTGAAAAGAGCAGCTTCAAATTGTCGGCCTTGGTCAGTCGTTAGGTAAACTGGGCAACCAAATCTAGAGATCCAAGTGTCAAAAATGGCACGAGAAACTGTTTCTGCAGTAATGTTCTCTATGGCTACTGCTTCTGGCCACCTAGTGAATCGATCGACAATTGTTAAGCAAAAAGATTTTCCTTCTGATGATGGTAAAGGACCTATCAAATCCACATGAATGTGTGAAAATCTTGCATCAGGTAAGGCGAAAGTGCCCAGAGGTGTCTTCGTGTGTCTGTGCACTTTTGAACGTTGACAAGCAATACAATTCTGGACCCAATCTTTCACTGTTTTCCGCATGTTTGGCCAAACATATCTGGATGCGATGAGTTGGAAAGATGCTGCAACACCAGGGTGAGCTAAGTTGTGAAAATGCTCAAATATGGTCCTACGAAAATTATGTGGTACAAATGGTCTGGGAGAGCCAGTGGAAGTATCACAGATAAGTTCAGTGGCTGATACTGGAGATGGCACACGTTTAAAGACAAGGGAAGATTTCTCGTCATTTTGGAAACTTTGTAATTTGTTGTCTTCTAGTTGAGCCTTTGAAAGTGCCTCGAAATCTAAAAATGAATTGGATATTTGATTCACTTCAATTCTTGAAAGTGCATCAGCGACTGCGTTGCGGGTACCATTTATATGACGAACATCGGTACTGAATTGAGATATGAAATCTAGATGTCGCCATTGCCGTGGACTGCACTTGTCAGGATTTTGCATAAAGGCATACATGAGAGGCTTCTGGTCTGTGTAGATTATGAAGTCTCTTCCTTCGAGCATGTGACGAAAACGTTTGACCGAAATATATATTGCCAGGAGTTCTCTGTCATATGTGGACCATTTCTGCTGACTTTTCGAGAGTTTCACTGACAAAAAAGGCAACAGGTTCCCAATTGTTTTGGCAAAGTTGCATAAGTGAACCACCTACGGCTTTGTCACTCGCATCTGTCCAAAGGCTTAATTTTGCACCTGGAATGGGATGTCGAAGAAGAGTTGCGTCAGCTAAAGCGTTTTTGGCATCATTAAATGCCTGCTCTGCCTCCTCAGTCCATTGAATTGAGTCACGCAAATTTTTACAGGAAACTTTTTTAGACTTTTTAAAATTTTTAATTCCTTCCAAAAATTTATTTAGTGGGGCTAATAAATGAGCAGCTTTGGGAACAAAACGTCGATAAAAATTAAATAACCCGAGGAAACGTCTTAATTGCGTGAGTGTAGTAGGTTGAGGAAAATTTAAAATGCAATCGACGCGATCCGACAAGGGTTCTATTCCTGATTCAGATACTTTAAAGCCTAAGAATTTTATAGTAGTTACACCGAAAATGCATTTAGAGGGGCTTTAAAGATAGTCCATATTGTTGTAAGCGTGTGAATAAAATTTGTAAATGTTGTAAATGTTCTTCGGGTGAAGAAGACGCGACCAGAATGTCATCTACAAAAGCGAACACAAATGGAAGATTTCGCAAGACTTCATCTATGAATTGTTGAAATGTAGCAGCGGCATTGCAAAGACCAAACTGCATCCGAGTGCTTTCAAATAACCCAAAGGTGTGATGATTGCACTTTTATGTACATCATCTGGGTTAATTGGAATTTGATGATATGCCTTCACGAGATCAATGTGAGAATAAATTTTTGTACCGTGAAGATTAGAAGTAAAATCTAAAATATTGGGAACGCTATAATTATCTTTAATAGTTTGAGCATTGAGTGCACGGTAATCGCCGACTGGTCGCCACTCTGTGCTGTCTTTTTTAGGAACCATATGTAAAGGTGAGGCATAATTACTTTTGGAAGGTCGCATATGACCTAGAGTAATCATGTTCTCAAATTCCGCTTTTGCGATGCGGAGACGATCGGGAGCGAGGCGGCGAGCTTTAGCTGTTACAGGTCGACTATTTGTTTCGATGTAATGGACTACGGAATGTTTAATTTCTTGATCAGGCCGGGGAGGTTTTGTGATGTCAGGAAATTTTCTTAAAAGTTCATGATAAACACTATCACCTGACACAGTTTTAATTGAATGAATTCTACTATTGCCTAAAATACAATGACATTTAATATTTGTCTCCGAGTCTAACAATGCTTGCTTACTTATATCCGGTACTAAACGGAAGTTGTACAAGAAATCAGCACCGATAATTGGGGTTGAAACGTTACCAACTAAAAATGTCCATTGGAAAATTCTCCTTAAGCCTAAATCCAAAGAAAGTGTTTGAGTTGTGTATACGTGTATGGGTGATGTATTGGCGGCAGAAAGTGTCATTTGTGAATTATTTTGCCTTTGTGTTTTTGTTGCTGGAATTATGGACACATCAGATCCCGTGTCAATTAAAAATGTGACATTAGTACGTCTATCTCGAATAAAAAAGGCGACGAGAATTTCTTGGCAAGGCAGTAGTCGCCATTATACCTAACCGGACTCGTTTTTTGAGAATTTACATGGAGGGTGACATTTTTGAGCTGCTGAGCCAAATTTGTAATGGTACCAGCACTGCTCGTATGTTTTTGATTTAGAGCGATTACGTTTATGAAATGGGAGATTACGATTACGACTACGACTTCTGCTACGCGAAATTTCATCAATGCGCAAATTTAATTTTTTTTATTTCTTCAAGTACATGGCTTTCAATGGAATTTTTGTCTGAGGAAACGGAACAGGCACTTACCGCAATTGGCGTCACCTCCATGACTCGATCGGCTACTTCGGCAGCTTTCTCCAATGTCAGCGGGCTTATAGCTGCAAGAATGGATTGTACACGAGTGGGCAGATGCTGCTGAAAAAGTTCAAGCATGAGGTCATCCGGAACGCTATGAGATTCCGCGCGCCTCCTCATGACGCGCAATAGTTCGCTGGGACGTCTATCTCCGAGTTCTTCTCCGATGAGTAATTTCCTGATTTCTTGATGGGATGATTCACCGCTTCTTTTTATTAGCTCCGTTCTCGCTTTTTCGTAAGGCTCCACAGGGTCGGGATTCATAATGACGTCACGAATGATGGTTGCTGCTTCCGGTGGTAAATGTGCGATGATGTAATTAAATTTTGTTTTGCTGTCTGTTATTGCCTTGGGACAGCCAAGTTGGAATGTGCTATCGCACATTGTGAACCAGAGAGCAGGATCGTGAAAGTTATATGCCGGTATCTTGACGGCGCCTACGTCATTCATTTTGAAGCTTACACGTGGTTACCAGTTCTTACGCAATATTTAGCTATTTCGTGAAAATTTTTAAAATAAAGCATTATTTTAATGCCATAATATCTTATTCATGCAGGTCACCATTGAAGGATATGTTGCGTTAATGTTCAATCAGGATGCAATCGGATAAAACTTAACAACTTTTACTTTATTATAGACACATGTTCTAAATCATCTGCGAGTGTTGAGAGAGAGAGAGAGATTACCCATGAGCACAACGTATATATACTGCAACCCTAGCGGAGAAAACTAGTACTATTCTAGATGTACACTTCATTGTAAGGTGCTACCATCTAGTGAGCTAAAATATAGGATATGCTACAACATTATAGTCACGTGTCTCCCTGAACATAAATCGCATTTAACATTTGCCCTACAAGATAAAGAAAGATGTCGTTTTTTAATTCTATGATTCAGGCACCTAAAACAAGAACCAGCTCGCTTACACATTTCTACCTTCTCTTCCAAACTTAATTGATTATTCATACAAGCATTCGCTGAATGTCTGTTCGATTTACAAAATAAACAAATCTAATCATTTTCAATTTTCCTAGACTCGTTAATCAGTGCAGATGCAGTATTTTGGCGCCGGAATTCCGACTGATTTATTTTAGCACTCTGTTTCATTTCCGAAAAAAATTGTTTACATTTAAGAAATTTCGCTCTCTAGCTGTAAGCTGTGAAGACAAAAAGTCTGTTAGCATATCAATTCCGCAACCAGAAGTATTGATCTGTAATTTATTGTATTCCAAAAGAAGGTCACGCGGCAATAATTTTGTTAAAATGGGAACCAAAATCCTTGAATAGTTATGCTTTTTCACAGATAAACTTTCTTAACTTCTAATATTTATTTTGTATATGATTAAAGATGTTACGGAAACCTGTTACATCATTTGAGTTATTTAATGGGCAGGTTTGGAGTAATTTTTCAATGTGCATATTAATTAAAACTTTCTTATCCCCAAAAATCTTTGTTTCAAAATATCAATTGAGTGATCATAATGTTCCTCTGTTAATTCTAATCCGTCGATTAAGTTGAATGCAGAACCTCCCAAAAATGAGCTTAAATAATTAAATTTATCAATTTTGCACACATTATCATTTTCATGAATGGCAGATTTAAATGAATTCCAAAAATTTAACCAATCACTAATTTCGCCATAGAATTTTGGAATAATTAACTTAGGCAACTTCATGCGTTCTTTCTCATTCCGACTTGAGCTGTTAAGGGATACGTTGAAATTTTGCCAAGAATTATCAGTGCTGGATTCTTTAATTTTTTGAATTAATTTTAGTACTTTAAATCGCGTACACGTTATTTTTTCTCTATACTCTTCTACAATATCAAATTCAGCTTCTATTCCATCAATTTCAATCAGGCTTTCAATTTGGGAATCAATTAATTTTAATTCTTCACCCCTTTCAGTTAAAAGTCGGAAAGATTCTTCTAAATCCTCGACCGCTATGTCGGGTATTAAAATGTCACTTTCTAATTCTGTTATTTGTTTTGTTACTACGCCACGTAAAGTACCACGCTTACGTTTTAATTTACTTAGAGTTAATTCATTTGACTCAATTTGACTCTGAGCCTGTAAAGCCATTTTGTTCACTTCAGTCTATACAAAGTTATTTTAAATCGTAAAATTTTTATATCAATACTTGTATAGATATCAAATATATAAATTTCTCAGAAGATTATTATGTGCGGGAATCTTTCGTTTTCAAACCTGCAAAATATCGCATAAGCTATTCTTTTGCATATATAAATAAAATGTTAGCAAAGTACTAATTTTAGTCGAGTCCCTGTTCGGGCGCCAGATTTCACTTTTTGCTATTAAAAAATGAAAAAAAAAGATCAAGGTGAAAGACTTACCTTGTCAATGGAGGGCTGCCACGTATTGAAGAAAACGGTCCAAATAAAACAAAGCTTGTGAACTTCTAAAAAGTTTAATTGCTACCACACACATAATACATTAGACTTTACACACACAACTAACACGGCACACACTAGACAAATAACATTTCTATTAATCACAACTAGTTCAAGATATCGCGTAGTTTCTCAATCTTTCTCTGATTGGCTTTCTCAGCTTTTTTTTTTTTTTGGCGTTTCTTCCACGTGTCTATTTATATTTAATTATATCAGTTCCTTCAAGCGGTGGCGCTGTAGGTGCCTTTTGGTTGGGAATAGCTTGATTGGGAGTCGCTTGGTTGGAAGTTTGTGACACATGTCAAGTGGTCAGTCTAACGCGAGCCTCCCAGTGTTTAGTTCCCAAGCAAGATTGATATTCATTCATCGGCCCACTGAAGGTATGAAAGGCTGATTCGACCTTGCTTAGCCCAGGGTTTGAATCCTGGACTTGTGGCGTAGAAGCGCGATACGCTAAAACTCAATCAATGGGCTTCAGATAATATATTTGTATAGTTAAAAAGGAAATTTACGTTCCACGTTCTTTTAAGTCATGTATTATGAAACTAAGAGGGGGGAAGCAGTTTAAAAATTGCATGCATTTATTATGAACTTCAAATTTATACTTGTTTCAGTAAATAATTAAAATAAAATGAAGAACGCATAAATATTGCCTCAACACATGAGACAATAAATTAATCACATTTGAAATAATAATTTTAAATTATTCACTACTTCTTGTATATAACGGATTTGTTAAGAGGACTTGGTATCCTTTGAGCAAATTTCTTTATTTAGGTATTTAAAAAATATATTTTAGCATTTTATACAATGTTTCTATTCAAGAAAAGAATACTAGTTGAAAATTTTCATATATTATTCACACAATTTTAAAAATTTAAATTTTTTGAAGAAAATTTGGAAAATTTTAAAATCCTACTCATTTTGTAAAAATTAATTTTTTGACCTGAAATTTTTTTATAATATTTTTATGGATGTTCTAAACAACTCTTTAGGGATCGATTTAAGAATAACTTTATTCATTTTTGAGAAAAAAATAAAATGTTGATATACAGGCTGAAAATTAATGAAAAAGCCAACATGTCTTACATTTTATTTTTTTTTAAAAAAAGTATTCAGTTTATATCAAAATGGATCCCTAATTTTATTACAGGCTTTATTCTTAACACGCAGGAAAAAAATGGAAGTGATTGGTAAATAATTGTCGAAGGAGTAGCATTTTGAATGCACTAAGGTTTCGAAAAACACAAACTGAGAAAAACCACTTTAAAGTTTATAATTCTGAAAAAATAATTATTATAAGCTTAATTAAACTTAAAATACCACTTTAAGATATTAGTTATACATTTTTCTTTTAAATAATTGCATTTTCATATTTTTTCAACCCACACATTTTTATAAATGATCAACTTTTAGAGAGTACTAATTGCGCAAGAAAATTCAAGAAAAACATTAAAAAAAAAAAATTTTCTGTCACGACAGAAATTTTAGCTGTTTTTCTTTTTATAATATTAAAGTATTACATTTGTATGAAAAATATATCAGGAATAAGAACTGAGAAATTATAAAATTATTAATATAAAATGCCTTAATTTAAAAATTTTACATGCACACATTTCACAAAGAAAAAAAAATGATTGTATGTATTGCCTCGGAAATATTCTGCTTTATATATTGCAAATTTTTTTTTAAATTTTTTTATTTCTCTTTATAAATTAGGATTTTTTTTTATCAAAACGCTGTTTTTAGCTTTTTTTTTTTTAAAAGGGGGCGTGGCTGAATTGCCTAATTTGTTTTCAAATGCATTTTTATTCAACTTCTAACTTTCCGACATGCACATGTGATATATCAATCAAAGGATAATAATGCAAAGAATAAGATTAAATAAAAATAAAAAAACGATAGGTCTGGGATTTTTGGGGTGTGTACCAAGTCCTCTTAATTTTGTGTGAGATAAGTAGAAATCGCTATATTTTCAATATAAAGATCTATGTTATGCTGCTATGCTGAAATCCAATAAACGTTCTCATCCTGTAACAACGTTTTGAGAAACTAAACTGTCTTCAGAAATGTCTTGCGGTTTAAACTTTTTAAAGCAGTTTTATAACTGCTTTGATTTACCACAAGCTCTTCATTTATAATTTTAAAAATACTAAACTGAACAATTATTCATATCCTGTAATAATTTTAAGTTTTAATCCATGTTTTGATCAATATTTTAAAAATTATTTGCTAGATTTGTACAAAATCGATGTTCACCATGAAATGACATCTTATTCGTGTAATTCGAAAATATTACTCAGAAATAATGAAAGCATTTTGTAAACAATTTATTTTCAACGAAAGATGACGAATATATAGATATAATTACTATATTAGACAGGTATGATTTTATGAAATACTTGTGACCATTTTTTTCTTAGTTATATGAAATCGTAGACCCTATTTCTAGGAACCTACAGCATGAAAAAAAATAACCTACGAAAGGCTGGTATTCTGTTGAGTAATCTTCTGAGTAGATTGGCACTAATAAGAAATCAAAATTAATTCAGCTGTTTGCTAAACGAGTCCGGAGATCTTGCAAATGAGTGGGGTGTAATGCCATGCATTCAGAAATGAAAGAGAAATAAACGCTTTTTACAAGCTTTTATAAGTTTCACTTGTATGTAATGGAATCTTTGAACTCGATTTTTACCCGCTTTAAAAGGTTAGATTAATTCGAAATTTTGCACACTTGTCAAGGACCGATGACAATACAATAATTTCATAATTTGGATAATCCTGATCAAGACCATCAGGAGCAACGGTTTCCAGATTTGGCGACTAATTCCATACACCATTTACAAATTTGACGACTAATTCCAAATCCCATTTCCAGATTTTGAGACGAAAAGTTAAGTTACAACCCTATAAAAGAGAAAACTGTGTCATCAATTTCTTACTATAATATAAAAAATTGTTTTTCTGAAAATTAAAATTAAAAAAAAAAAAGACTCGTGCATGTGAAAAAAAAATTATGTTCTAACGCAGCGTAACCGAGGGACACGCCCCCTTGGGGAGGGCATGATAACCCTACGTGGGGGGCACGAATATATCGAAAAGTCCAAAATAAAAAATTTAAAATATTTATTAATTTACCGAAAGGAAGTAAAACAAAATACATTCTGACATGATAAAAAATAAAATACATATTTACACTGATATAAGTATACTTTTACAAGTATACTTATAAGTATACATTTATAAGTATACTTATAAGTATACATTTATAAGTAATACTTTTTACACACACACATGTGTGTGTGTAAAAAGTATTCAATAATTGATTTATCAATACTAAATTAAAAGCAAGTTTAGTAATTACACTGGTGTGTAAAACTTAAGCAACAGGTGGGTTTATTGCCATAACTTCACGAAAAATCTTCTGAGAGACATGAAATTCAGAAATGAAGGAGAGTATTATGTACGTAAAGGATGACGAAAGCATCGGCGCTGAAAAAGGAATACAATGCATACGGTATGGAATCAAACAAAAACAAGCTTTATTGAACGCATAGTATCGTGACTCATGATGGTCTATCCAACAGGAAGAACAACAAGCAGATGTTCCTTAATATGGTATATGCCCTCCTCTCACTACAATGGTTGTTTCGCACCGTCTCCGCATACTCAGAACCAGCTGGTGCAACATTTCTTGCGGAATGAGTGCCCATTCTTCAATCAACATCTGTTTGAGTTGTTGGGTGTTCTCCGGATGATGTAAGCGTGCTGCAATACGTCTCCCCAAAGCATCCCACACATGTTCGATAAGATTTAAATCTGGGGAGTACGCTGGCCAATCCATTCGAGTGATATCTTCACTTTCCAGCAGCTCCTCAACAGCAAGAATCCAATGTGGCCGTGCATTGTCATCCATAAAAATGAAGTCTGGGCCAATGACACCTCGGAACAGACGCACATGGAGAAGAAGTACCTCCTCACAATAGTGATCCCCGATTACAGACCCTCTATCGAAAATGTGGAGCTCAGTTCGCCCGTTCAGTATAATGCCTCCCCAGACAAGAACTCCAGGACCACCGTAATGGTGTCTTTCCTTGATGTTACTGGTATAAAACTGTGTCCCGATCTCTCTCCAAATCAAAACACGTTGAGAATCGCTTCTGGTACTGAACCAACTCTCATCCGTAAAGAGGACACGACTCCATTGACAGTTGTCCAGTTTTTGTGCTCTCTGCACCACTGTACACTGTGGCGTCGGTGGTCAACTTTCAACGGGAGGCAGCGTTCAGGACGGCGGGCGAATAGAGCCCCTTTGTGAAGGCGTCTAGCCACAGTAAACCGCGACACTTGTCGCTCCGTTGCTGTAGAGAGTTGCTGAGCAATGACGCTTGCTGACTGCCGTCGGTCTCTTTTCGCCTGCAGGATGATATATCGGTCATCCCTTACAGTTGTCGTCCTCGGGCGGCCACCACCAACCTTTCTGACAGCTGTACATGTGGTTTGGAACGCTTTCCAAGCGCGCGAAACGACACTTTTGTAGATTCCGAACTCTGCAGCTACACTGGTGACGGTACACCCCTCCTCCAGCTTTCCGATCATTCTTCCACGTGTGAAGTCGTCCAGGTGATTTCTTCTAGCCATATTTCACGAATTGACTCACTGGCACTTGCAGCGTATATGTTGAATTGCGTCTGCGTCCTTCATTTTATTTTACTGTTGAACAGCACGCGCCGACATCACGCGTTTTGCGTACGATCACGTCGTTTCTGACGTTTCGTTCCTGATATTTGCATAAGCATGACGTTTCTACTGACTTACGTGTTCACTGTACTGATCTCCAGACCTCCTTTTCTGCAATTTCATGGTTATCTGCTTAATTTTTACATTGTTGCTTAAGTTTTGCACACCAGTGTACTAGTGACTTCCATGGGTTTGTCATGTACAGAGTATAATACATATATCGAATATATGTGCAGTTTATAATATTAAAGTCGCATTGTAGCTTTAGCATCGAAGTACATGATTATTGCATTCAATACATTGTTGTTGTATGAGGGGAGCCCGACTGAAAGTTGGGTCGCAAATATGGAAAGTTTGAGAAGCACTGTTCTAACCGCTAAACTCAGACATAAAGTCTGTTTTGTAAATTCTTTTTTCTAATCTGTGGAATAAAACATCATTCATCGCTTCATTTTAGCAAAACAGCTGAGAATTGTGTGATTCAGAGGTCACCGGATTAAAAATAATTTCTCACAAACTCTTCGATTCAAAAAGTGTACTCTTGTGTCTAATACTGATACAAGTTTCAGACAATATTGAGCTCTTTTTAGTGAAAAATATAATTGACTTAACATCTTCTTTCGCATGAAATATTTCAAACTTAGTTCTTCCAGATTTTCTTCAATTGTGGTTGATGCTACATTTTGCAAACCAGATTGTATGGATGCACTGATGGGATGTGGGCAGGGACATCTTAAGACTTCTTGAGGCCCTGGGCTCCCACACAAATGTAGGCCCCACCTTTGACCCTTAAAAGTAGACAGTACATAGCATAGGTTGTCAAATACTCGTACAAACAATAACTCAAAATAAATAAATGTGCATGACTTACAATCGCATAAACCGGCTGAACTGATTGCCGCCTTTTGACTGATGGTATACGGGGATAGAACTCAGTCTGTACGTGAAAAACGCTTGCGATGTACCTCCCCTTGGAAGTACATCCCTCGAAGTATCAGCGTGAGCTAGAGGTGTAGGGTAGCGAAAGAACTCGGATCAAACATTATCTTAATATGACTTTATTAAGATATTCAACTTAAACTTTTAACAAATTTAATTACGATAATTAATATGAGAGAATCTACGATGACGCAATACGCAACACACAATATATATATTTATATCTCTAATTCAGACCAATCTCAATAATCGAACCGATTAATCCTCAATTCTAATAAATAATCAATCCTATCTTATATTAGTCCGTAACGCTACTTGTCTTTATCTGCAATGGTATGCAGCTTGACGACTAACTTCTAGTCGAACACCAATATGTTTATCCACGACACGTAGAACTTAAATCTTGAACCACGAACTTCAATAATCATCAACTGCCACAACGCACGTCAATTGTCTAACATTCCTTTACATTGCGCTATCACGCTTACTCTAAGATCCTATATTTATCCTATATTATTTGCATCTTTTCACTTCTCGTTTCTTGGATTTGGTTGGAAAAGAGTTGCCATTAATTCTGGCCCAAAGAACCCAAAGGACTTGTTAAAGAAAAGACGCGTAAGACGTCACACGCTCATCACATGTAACCAATGTACGTATCATCCGAAATTCCCAGTTTTTTGGAGAATACATGCCGAAATGACATTTGACCGTTGAAATTATTCGAATTATGATCTTATTAAGGCTGAGTCGAGAACTAGACGAGACCCCCATTTCGGCCGAGGACCTGAGTCCGGGACCAGTTGGCCCACGCCTTAAGACGTCCATGGTATTTGCTGTGGTCTAAAGAGTAGCAAAGTCAGAATATAATATTAAAGTTCAAACGGTTTATTTTATCAGGCGAAGTTTTCGGGGGTCATATTTAACATTGCAACGAAGACATTCATCACATCTTCTTGCAAAGTTAAATTAGCATCACTTGGCTACTTTTAACCATCTTTTTTTCATACTTTTTGTTTTCTAGTTACTCATACGTCAAACCTTTCGACATCGCTAGTGGCTGCTGAAAGGCGCGCTCCACAGCAAGAACGTTAGTCGTTTAGAAAAAAGCTGTAGCGATTCTAATTTTGTTACCAAGTGGTCGAAAAAATACTTTTATTTGCTAGAATTGTAGAATGAGATTCGTTTTTTCCATGAACTTCTCGAAAAAAATTTATAAATATGTATAGATGTATATATAGAGAGAGAGTAGAAGAGAAGCCCAAAAGTAAAATACATCTTACCATAAACCAGAACAAAACCGAATTCATTTCAAGTACCAGTTTTAATGAGCCTTATTTTACAATAGGAGAATACAGACTGAAAAAAATTTTTTTTCACTGGCTTAATTGCAGCAAAATGTGCATTTCTTATATCTTGCTTAACCAACTTCGAATCATTCACAGTTAATTCCATCATTAATTTTTAAAACAATGGCAAAATGTAATTTTAATTTTAGATTACAACTGCATCCTTTGAATAGGCTTCGAGGAAAAAATAATTGCTACAATAATTTCTGAAATTAAAACTTTAAAAAAATTAGAATAATGAATATATAAAGGCATTGTCTCGCCGAATAATGAATTCTTCGATATACATATTTCGGTTACAACACTACTAAAAAAAAATTGTGTTCGATTCATTATTAGAAGGAATTAAAAAATATCTCTAAAAACGAAACCTAAAACTAAATCTCATTCCAATTTGGAAAAATATATTAATTAAATTTAAAAAACCAAAATACAAAAAAATACTAATTGGCCAAAATCTTGCAATTGTGAAATTATTTTTTAGAAAAATATGAAAAAAAACAGACAATAGTTATAACCACAAAAATCATTAAAACCATAAAAATAGCACTAAAATCAGAACTTATTTGTTTTGATTTTTATTTTGAATTGTTGAAACATTCCAAAAATATCTCCAAAAATAAGTTTTTCAGTTTTATTTAAACTTTTAAAAATACAGAAGTAATTTATTAATTTAAATAAAATAAGTCGGTGTAAGAGAAGAATATCTGTAGAAATTTGCTTCATAGCTACATTCATTTGTATTTGAAATTCTTCTAAGTTTGTATCAATTTTAATTGCTTAAATTTAAATTAAAAGTACTATAATTCATTTCTCAATTTTTATTTATTCACTTATGTTCCATGAATCAAATTTTCTGTACATTTCTTGTCAACTTTTAAAAACAGCTTTCAAAGTTTCATTCGTATATCTGATTCTGATTATGCTCTAGATTCTTCTTTGGTAAAATTAGTAATTTCAATAGATATCTAATTTGATGAAAATATATATGATTACACACATTTTGTTATTATAGAATTTAACATTCACTCGAATAACTTACTGCATGTTATTTACATTGTTCTTGATGGTTGTTTTAGTGTTTTAAGCTCCTATCAATGTCATTTTATTGGAAATTAATCTTTTCATATTGTTTATTGAGAACAACAAACTCACGTTTCATATTTATATCTACTTTACAACATTTCAGTTAACACTGATAATAATTAATTTTTTTCCAATTTTCAACGTGTTGTAATCTTTTGTGCTTTTTTTTAAAAAAATTTAATTACGTGAATACGAATATAGTTTCGTTATTTTAAAAAATAGGATTATCTTTGAAATTACGAGATTATTTACAAAATTTTTTTAAAATTGCATGCTAACTACAGATTTAAGTGTATGTGTTCTCAACTTTTGCGATTGTGCAACAAGCTTTTTATAAATATTTAAATATATTTCAAACTGATTTTTTTTCCTTTTTTAGTTAATCGATTATACATACTTTAAGTCAAATAAGAAGAATTGTATTTAGTGTTAATTACAAAAACTGGTTAAAAGTCTGAATTTGTAATAATTTCAAAATACTTAATTCGTACTCAAACATATTATTGATCTATTGTTATCATAGGTCAAAGAATAATTGGATAATTTTGAGTTATATCATTACTGTGTGTGTATGAGAGAGAGGTTTTTATTACATGAACTCAAAATGAAAAGGAAAGGAAAAGTATTGGTATTAAGTTTACCTTATTTTTGGAACACGTTTTAAAAAATACAGTTAAAATTTAACAGTTGATGTAATAAATTAGCATATTCAGAATAATTTATATTATCAGAGTTTATAAAAGGAAACAATACACTATGAATAATATCAGAATAAGTTTATATTCCACAAAAAATTTCTTAAATAAAATCGCTCAAATAATCAAGAAAGACTCCAGATGAATTATAATATCCAGAAAATATACAAAAAATTAAATACGTATTAAGTTTAACTAGCTTCGATTATGTATTACAGTACTTTTCTCCGACTGAACGACGCAAAATAATTACAAAAAATGCCAACTTAAGCAACATAACTTTAACAGAGAGAGAGCAGACGATTATATATCAGCAAATTAATTCAGTAATCAGATAAATTAGAGTTATACGAATTAAAGCAGACGAGATAATAATATGAAAGACAATTCTTAACTATGTCTATAATTCATAACTGTATAGTTTAAATAGCAATTAAAAATTAGTTTAAAACAAAATAAAAGAATTTTATATAGAACTAAATATTTTTTACAACATGAAATACACAAATACAGCGGAAAGTGAGATAAATATTAATGCAAGGTCAATGGTAGTTGCAGAAATTATGGCATGGATACTAGAAACTGGAAGACGAAAGTCGTCATGAAATATTTGTAGAACTCTACGAGGGCATCTTGTAAATGCTGGTGAAACAAAATCTTGTCGTCACTATTTAGAAATCAGTCGAGAAGATTGTGTGTGAATTGTCATTCAATTATTGGTCAATATCTGTGTGCCATCGGAAAAATCAAAGATAAAGATTGCTGTCACAACTAACTAGAAGAAGATGGAAAAGCTTTGTAAAATTTTTTGTGTGAGTTACTAAATTAGCCACTCAAAGAATTTAAATAAATGCTATTGAATTCCATATTTTAAATCCTTCCAATAAAGCTAAAAAAATGTTTCTTAAAGGATTTTAAATATAAAAAAAATTTAAGTTTCATCTAAATTTTTTTCTTCTTTTCATAGAAAAACTCATATTTAGAAAAATACTAGAAATTCTCATTCTAGTCATGCTTTGGGTCATTGATAATTTCTATATTTATGACCAATTAATACTTTCGTTAACCTAGACGTCACATTTTATTACAGAGTAAAATAAATAAATAATTTTTTTTTCAAAATTATTCAAAAACAGAAATTTATTTTATAATTATACTAATTATAACTATAATTATAATTATAATTATATGAGTTATAATTATATTAATATTTGTAATTATATGAATTACAATTATATGAATTATAATTATATTAATAACTATAATTATATTAATAACTATAATTATATGAATTATAATTACAGTCGACTCTCGATAATTCGAAGTTGGAGGGACCAATGAAAAACTTCGAACTATCAAGTGGGTAGGAAAAAACTCAAAATACACGGAGAAGTTTTTTTCTAACACATTTAAATTTAAAACTATGTAATTAAGCAACAATTGTACATAATTTGTTTAAAAGTACATTTTATACAGTATAAAAATAAAACAGAAGTTAAAAGTCCTATAGTAAAAGAATACACTTGTTTTGAAAACGACTATTAAAAAAAATAATATACATACTATATATAATCAATCCTTTTTGTCGAAAAAATATGTTATCTTTTTTTTTGTTTTAGGCATTCAATCTAACTTTGTCAATAGATTTTCCTAGAACAAATCAAGCCTGTAAAATGTCTGCATCAACAGGATTTTGAAGGGTAAAGTTGCATAGTTTGTTTAGTGACACATTAGCTTCTGACAGAGTTACCGGAGTCAACTCCTCCGATTCGTCTTCATAACTTTCTGTATTATTGTGGTCCAAAGCAACAATTTCAGTGTCAGATAGAGCTCCCCACACAGTTCACACTCAGCTACGGGATATACTTAATAGCAGGGGTCGACAACTATGGCACGTGGAGCAATTCTTAGTGGCACATTACCGCTTTTTTTTAAAAAAAAATAATAGAATAAAGCTAAATCCTGTCTCTCCTGTCTTTGCCTTGTACATTTTTATATAAAGGTTTTATTTCTCGCTTTCAATTCTCTGCCATAAAACGATTCTGCTGAATTATCTTGGATGTAGTTTGAGTGCTTTATTTTTTAAAAAAAACATCTGTATAAATGTGACTCATTATTAGTAATAAATACTCAACGCAAATCAAAATTATTTTACAATACTTGTAAAAGGAAGCATCACTCATTTCTGCACAGTGAATAAAAAAGAAAGCAGTTTTTCCTTTATCCATCTAAAGCAGGGGTGTCCAACCCAAATCGGTTGGTGGGCCACGTAAAAATTTACTAAACTGAGGTGGGCCGCATATATCAAAATAAAAAAAAAATTATTCAAAATATTTTACTATCGTACAGCATTCAAAATATGATATGATCAACATTCAATTATTGATATCATCAAAAAACACAACACCAAGTTTACCTTTTACTGGATCACAACCACAACAAAGTTGAAAGTCGACCGATTGCACTTGTTGGTGGATTGATTGAATACTAACGTCGCACTGTTCAGTTACACGAGGGCTTTTGGCGACGGACCACGTAATTTTGAACCATGGTCAAGTGACGTGGACGACACCTGAGCTGGCACCCCCTCTCCTAACTACCACACCACACCATCGGGAGGACGTTTCAGCTCTTGACAAATTTAACGTGCATCGCTGCCCTACACGGCGGGTCTTTAGTGGTACTGGGCTCGATCCTGTGACAAAGCAAGCCACAGTCCGATACCTATACCACTCGGCTACCGCGGCCACCACTTGTTGGTGGAAGAATATCTCTTAACATACAAGGTTCTTATCTATAGTATATTTATGCTGACATCTGAGGTTACGTAGTATAACAAATATGTGCGTAACATCTTCACATTTTATACTTGTGTTACAGTATGTTTGCATAAAATTGATTTAGATTTTCAAAATTTTTATTTCAAATGAAAAAAAGCAATTAAGTAAAGAAGAACAGCTTTGGTATTATTACACTGTTTGTCAAAAAAATTTTTGTTTCTGCCCGATAGCCAAATGTTTAGTTTCTTATTGTATGATATTAATTATTGCACCGTGATTAAGTATATATCATAAAATGAAAAAGTTACATAATTTCAGAAGGTTAAAATATTAAACATTTTTATTCTGCTGCCGTAATTATCTTACATTTCTACTAGCTGGCCTGACAGTCCTGAGGCAACTCATTAAATCCATCATCGGATTCTTTCATTGCCAAATAAAACAAGAAAAAAAGACTACTAATCTGAACTTAAAAATATAGACATAAGTTATTTCTCTGACAAATAGAACTAAATACACTACTCACTCTCAACGAAGTTCTCGTTGAAAGAGGAATAACACACCCAAGCTCATCTGATTTCCTTCATCCATCAACACCTGTTATTACAATTGCTTGGAAGTCAAATGAAGGAAAAAATTATTTCGGTAAAAACTGCACGGGGAGAGGTGGGGGTGGGTCAAAACACGATATTTTCGATTCAACCGTCTGTAGTCCAAGTGTCTAAAATAATATAGACAGAAACTTCACTTGGGCCGCAAAAATTCTCCAAATGGGCCGCGGGTTGGGCATGCCTGATCTAAAGCTTGGGTATCAACGGAATAAGAAAAAACAGATGGCTTAGGAATAAATCAAAATTCTGCTTAGCAAATACTGAAAATATAATAAACAAAGTAGATATTCTATAAACATGAACAATTTGGACTGAAAATAAGTTCAATAAAAAAAAAAAAACCGCTCGTGGGATAATTAGGTACAGGAAGTGAATCTAACTTCATAATATTGAAGGTTCGAATTATGTCGAGAGTTTTATAGGATAACTCCGAATTATCGCGTGTTGTAGTCTGGCCAACCACAAATATTACTTCGAAATATTGAGAGTACCAAAACGTATGGTTTTAGTTCGAAATATCAAGAGTTTTTTTCTAGGGGCTGAGCATATACTTCAAATTAGCGAGAGGTTTGTACTATCGAAAGTTCGAATTATCGAGAGTCGACTGTATATTAATTATAATTATATTCATTATAACTATAATTTTATTTTATTTTATATCAAACATTTATTTATTTATATTTTTTGTAAATATTTTTCTCTATTTAAATTAATTGTTTGTTTTTTTTTAAAAAAATCATAAGTAGTAATAAACAACAGCAAGTGGTATAGCTTTATGAGACACAATATACATTAGTTACATTTACTTTAAATATAGCATGTGTGAGAGGCTCGCACCTCTCTCTTGGGCATATAGAAGTGTGAGAGGTAGGGAAGAAACACTCGACATGATCCAATTAACCTATTTATTTACCAAACAAAGAACAGACACAATTTCAACTAATATTAGTAAGAGAATGTCTCAATGCTAACCGTGAAAGTGGACCAACGACGGTAAAACGTGAACGATTAGGAGACTAACAAACCTTATCCTTATCTTAATGAAAGATCTAACCTATCATCCAATTTAATCTAATATCAATTCAATCTTAGCGAACAATCGTCACTTTAAAGTTTCCTAATAAGTCTCAAATCACAATAACTCTAATATTATACCTTCAGTAGTAATCTCACCTGATTCGAATATATCTTCTCTCCTACTCTCCTATCAAGCTGGAAAACCTCGACTATATATAGTAAGTTAATTTAAATATCACGATTATCTTCTTCCGAAGGGTTGGTTGTGAATAATACGAATTGATAGCCCAAAGATTTCCCAAAAGGATTAATTGAAGGACGCGTATAGATCCGTCACATATGCACACACTAAGCAACAAATTTAACCTCTTCAAATACAACATGAACACACTAAACAGCAAATTTAACTTTTTTTAAAAAAATTCATCAATTAATTCTAATACATTTTATAAAAATTATCATAAATGTTTCAGAGTTAGGCAGTAACTCATCCATGTGAATAAATTAGAAAATACCAGATTTTTTCGAATCTGAACCAACATCGATTCTAAGTCACGTCCCAAATTCTCAATACATTTTTGTGAAAAAAAAAATTTTAAAATATTGTAAAATGGTTTATTAAAATCCGATTAAAAATTTTTTAAAAAAATTTAATGAGAAAGTATATGAGAAGAGTGAAGAATTAGTTTATTTTACCAGTATTAAAAACTTTCAAATGTATACATGAGCCTGCAATTGCTCTAATCATCAGTATCATGTTCAATTTGCGCCATCCAACGAGGTTTTCCGCCTTCGATTCTAAGCCGCACCCGATTTTCAGTAGCACTAACATTGGACAAAAGGGCGGTGCTACATCGTGAACACCAAGTTTGCTTAATTCCTGGGTAGCGAAAGAGATCAAACAGATTTGGTTAAATATCATTTCAATTACAAATTAAAATTAAAATCTTAACATCGTTATTATGGTATTTATACTTCGCTGTTCCGTATCCCTTCGCAGGAGAACAGATCAAGTCTAGATTGCAGTTCTATCATCTCGCAGAAGATCGCTGCCCCGCAGCCTCTGTCCGTCCGTCTCGCTGAAGTCCCGATCGTAGTTCATTGATCACTCAGTAGAAGATCCTTGTCACCTTCAGAACCGTCTCGTTAACCCCTTAGGAGAGCCTTTTTCACCTCCCTAATATTTTCTGACTGGTGAGCGTCACTAGTCTTCATCCAGCACCCCGGCTAAAGGCTTCTTGAGGCTCTGGGCCCTACGCAAAAGTAGGCCCTGGACCCCTACACAAATGTAGACCCCACCTATTACATTTAAAAGTAGACAGTACAGAGCATAAGTTGTCAAAATCTCATACAATAACCCGAAACAAATGAATGTGCATGACTTACAATCACACAAACCAGCTGGACCGACTACCGCCTTTTGAATGAATGAGTAATGATGGTGTGTGGTGATAGGTTTAGGCTTATACATGGATGACGGTCATCACATGTAGTCAGTTGACATATCATCCGAAATTCCCAGTTTTTCGGAGAATAGAACCAGAAATAATATTTGACCGTTGAAATTATTCGAATCCTGATCTTATTAAGGCTGAGTCGAGAACGAGACGAGGCCTTCATTGCGGCTGAGGCCCTGGTCCCGTTTCCAGTTGGCCCATACCTTAGGACATCCCTGCCAATGGGTATTCCAGATTCTAAGAGAAATGACGCATTTAAGATTAATTCATCAAAGAATAAATGAGAGTTTAAAAAACTAAAAATGCATGATTTTATTGTAGATCGAACTAAAAAATAAAAAATAAATTATAGTTTAAAAAAACTAAAAAACACTCTTTTTTGTTTAATTGGATTAAAAGGTAAAAAAATAATTCTTAATCTAATATATATTATAAATGCGAAAGTTTGTTAGAATGTTTGGGGGTCTTTCACGCAAAAACTACTGAATGGGGATTTTAATGAAACTTTACAGTACTATAGCTTATACATCAGAATAACACATAGGCTATAATTAATAGCATAGGCTTTAATTTAAAAAAGATATTGTATGAAGTGTCCAAAATAAAACGATATTTGTTAAGTAAGTAGGAAAAAATTCTGCCATCTGGAAGCAATTCTGGCGTGCGCTGCAAAAAAGCCCACCCCACAGCATATATCTATCTTTTGTTTGTGAAAAACACTTTTTGTTTTGGCTACGCAAGGCGCTCGCTTCTAATTAATTCCTGTGATCAGCATAATGCCTACTTTTTTTAATTTCAGAATAAAACTAAGTTTTGAAGAGAGAGGTTGTTATAAATCTCTCTTTATTTTAATGTTTTTTTATGATTTTATTATGTATATTTGGTAGTAAGAAATTGATCTTCTTTCAAAATATATGCTTTTATCAGTTCTGGTACTTAAAGTAAATAAACTTCTTCTTTCACAGCATCATTTGGACTATTTTCAAAATTTGTTTGTGGGTAGTAGTTATAATTATAACGCTATAATTTTAATTGAATAGGCAGATATTGTGTTTTTAAGTATAAAAATAATTTTAACTACTGTACTGTATTTTTTGAGAGTGTGAGTGAATGAATATTAACATCGCACTGTTCAGCTACACGAGGGCTTTTGGCAACGGATCACGTAATTTTGAACCATGGTCAAGTGAGGTGGACGACACCTGAGCTGGCACCTCCTTCTCCTAACTACCACACCACACCAACTTAGCAGGAATATTCTACCAATACTTAGCTTTAATATTCTTTGAAATCCACTCTTCCAAGATATATGGCAGCACGGGTTCTATGATGAGTATTTTAGCCGGGAAGGCGAATAGTTTTGTAGCAGATATTGGGTTTTCAGCGGAATGCAAAGATTATTATTTTTGTCCCGAAAAAATAGTTTATATCAAAATTTAAGTGTCTTATGTTTTTGTATGTTAATGAAGACCTTAGAAAATGATTTGACTACTTATTTTAAGTGAACGGTGTATATAATTAATTTTACAGTGGAATATCTTTAATTAACTTATTAACTCTAAAAGATTAAATTTTCCAATTGTTTATGTATATATATATATATATATATATATATATATATATATATATATATATATCCCTTAATTTTAAATGTAGTGATCCAAAAAAAATATTGTATGAAAAAAAAAACTGCAGTAAATCATAATGCGGTTGGATAAAGTATTAACGGGCATCGCGTCCCTACACGGTGGGTCTTACAAAGCTCTAATAATGCTCTAGCTATGAAAGTAGCTAGGCATTTGCCAACTTGACTCTATCGTTAACATTTCGCTATGTTTTTCATTGAATCTCCATTATAATTTAAGAAACGGCGTTGCTTGCGAATATTACAATTTTAACATGAAATAAATGCAACAGAAAGCAACATTAATGTATTATACTTTCAGTTATAAATTATTTACACTATTTTAAGCGTTCAATACACAAAGCTTTTAACAATGCTTTACTTTTAATTTTTCCTGAGATTAAATTATCCACCAAGAAATCTTCAATAATAAATCTCTAACTTCACTATTATACCTTTCTGCTTCAATCTCTCTCTCCTACTGCCTTTTGCTTTACTATTCCGTTTGACTTAAATACTTTATCTAATCTGCATAACAAGGAATCCTGTCCTCTTTTTGGATTTGATTGGAAATAGGTAGGGGAATTAAATTACCCTAAAAAAGACGACTCAGACGGTTAGTGATAAAGTTCCGTATAGGTTTGTCACATGTTGAATTCGAAAAAGGCCGTTATATCGTACAACTTCCCTTTAGAAAATCCTATGATGAATTGTCCGATAACTATCCCCTAGCTAAACAACGTTTCCAAAATTTATGAAGATTTGGTTAATGATTCGGAATTATATCAGCAATACCGTGAAATCATTCGCGATTACACAGAACAGGGTATTTTAGAAGAAGTTAAAACCGAAATTACAGATAACAAGTTAAAAGACCTGTATGTTATTTACCTCATCAGGCTGTAAGAAAAGACGGTCGCTTAACATCAAAAACAAGAATTATATTTGACGCTGGAAGATCAAAATAATGAACTCTCATTAAATGATTGTTTATGGCCAGGAATTAATTTAAATCCCAATCTCTAAGACATATTAATTAATTTTAGATTGAATGCAATAGCCTTTTTTTCTGATATTAAACAAGCTTTCTTACAAATTTGTCTTGCTGATGAACACAAAGATGCCGTTCGATTTCTCTGGAGTGATGACGAACCGTGTGTTCATAAAAAGCCTAAACTACAGGTATACTGTTTTAATCGAGTAAATTTTGGTGTTAGTTCAAGTCCATTTCTTCTGGCAGCCACGATTAGGCATCATATTGAGAAATATAAACATGAATTCCCTGACACTGTAGAACTTTTAGTCAGAAATTTCTACATTGACGATCTTATTTCCGGTGGTAACGAATTTGAAAAAGCTCTTCAAACTTCACGAAGAGCAAAAAATATTATGGAAACTGCTGGAATGGATCTCAGAAAATGGATTATTAATTATGCTAATTTAATGAAGGAATGGAAGAAAGAAAATTTTAATGTACATCCTGTACATGGAACTGTAAGTTCAGGAGCAAATGGAACAAAGGTCCTAGGACTATCATGGAGCACTAATGAAGATTACTTGACTACAGATACTAAAAGTCTATTGGAATTTGTTTCCTTAGATAAAAATACGAAATGCTTCATACTGCAAGCAGTTGGAAAGATCTTTGACCCATTACGGTTAATTTCTCCTTTCACCGTTAGAATGAAATGCTTCCTTCAAGATCTTTGGAAAGGAGAAATACAATGGGATGACCCTTTGCCAACACATATTGAAAAGGATTGAAAAAAAATGGTGAGGAGCAACCCCACTTACGAAATCTAATAATACCTCGACTAGTTCTAGATTCTACTTTGCTGGAAGATGATGTTGAGTTGCATAGCTTTTGCGACGCCAGCAAAAAGGCATATGGCGCAGCCATATATTTGAGAAAAAGTCAAGGAATGGAATTTCTGTTAAACTTGTGGCTTCAAAAAGCCGTGTAGCACCATTAAACTGTGTAACCCTGCGCAGACTAGAATTACTTGGAGCTCTAGTCGCTGCTCGTCTTTCATCTAAGGTGAAAAAGATCGGGAATCTTAAAAGATCCTGTTTACAATATCACTGGACTGATTCCAAAATAGTTCTGTTTTGGATAAAGGGTAACAAGACCCGATGGAAGCAATTTGTTGCTAACCGAGTCAACGAAATAACCAGCCTAACAGATCCCCACTCATGGTACCATTGTGCTGGTAAGGAAAACCCAGCAGACTTCCTCTCTCGTGGGCTGAGCTCTGACTGTCTGGTGTCAAATTCCAGGTGGTGGACAGGTGCAGAATTTTTGTCCGATTCTGAATTTCCTAAAAACTTTCAGCAAGTGGTTCCTGAGTTAGTTCAAGAAAGGAAAAAATTGCCTGAAGCTGACAGAAGTGAAGAGACTGTCTTGCTGAATAGTGATTTCTCTAGCATCCTTGACGAACTTTTAGAACTTTCTAATAATTATTTCAAAGTTATTAATATTTTATCTTAAATATTTTCAGATTCAACTACAACTGTAGGAATAAGTCCGAAAAGGTTGGACCTCTAACTGTATTCGAATTCAAGGAGTCAGAAATTAAATTGATTAAGCTTACTCAAAGAGCCTTGTTTGATAAAAAAGAAATTCCAAGTTGTATTTCTAATTTATTTCCATTTGTAGAGGGGGAAGGAATAGTTCGCGTAGGTGGAAGATTAGAAAATGCTTCTGTGCCATATCTCCATAAGCATCCTGCGGTTTTACCAAAAGGTTCAAAATTAAGTAAACTTTATTTTAACAGCTTGCATACAAGACTCTTTCACGTGGGCCCACAGGGATTGTTAAATGCTGTACGACAAAAATTTTGGCCTTTCAGCGGTCGTAGCATCGCTCGTAAAAACGTTTATCAATATGTGACATGCTTCAAAAGCAAATTCATTCTCTCTTCACAAATTATGGGTAATTTGCCCAGTGCAAGAGTAAACATATCGAGCCCATTTACTATTGCTGGACTTGATTTATGCGGTCCCTTTTTAGTAAAATATAAATATCAGCGAAAGGGAACTCTAAATAAAGTGTACATTTGCGTTTGCATATGTATTTCTACGAAGGCTATCCATCTCGAGTTATTATCGGATCTCACTTCCGATGCTTTGATAGCAACGCTTAAACATTTTACTAGTAGACGGGGTAAATGCTCCAAAATTTACACAGATAACGCTACTTATTTCGTGGGAGCAAACTCCATATTAAAGAAATTTCATAAATTAATTAATTTTCCGGATGAAAATTTAGATAAATATTTCGTGTCAGAAAATATTCATTGGAAACTTATACCTCCCAAGTCCCCTCACTTTGGAGGACTTTGGGAGGCAGGTGTAAAATCTGTGAAGCCCCATCTTAAAAGAGCGATAGGAAATCTTCACTTTACCTTTGAAGAATTTGAAACTATTATGATTCAGGTAGAGGAAATATTAAATTCGCGTTCACTGACTCCCCTCAGTAGCGACGCAGATAACTTCGATGTTTTGACCCCTGGTCACTTTTTGATAGGGAGACCTATAACATCAATACCTGAGCCAAATTTAATGGATGTAAATGAAAATCGTCTCAGTCGATGGGAAAAGATTACAAAGGTTGTGAAACGCACATGGAAAAAATGGAAATCTGATTATTTGAATACACTGCAAGCTAGATCGAAATGGATAACTGAAAAAAATGATCTAAGTATTGGTCAAATGGTTTTAATCAAAGGGGATTTCTTACCTATAAATACTTGACCTTTAGGTCGAATCTTAGAAGTATATCATCGGTCAGATGGAAAAGTGAGAGTTGTCAAGGTTAAAACTCAATCAGGAGAATTTAAAAGACCTATTAGTAAAATAGCTGTTCTCCCAATTGATACTAAGTAAACTGTGTGTATATGTATTGCTATATTATATTTCATTTGTGTAAAATTGTTCATTTAACTTTATTATTACATTTAAATTGTTATAATCATTGTATTTAATTATGTGCTAAATTTATATGTATTGTGCTGATTATGATATTTGTAAGTTCTTGCATGTGTACATGGCAAGGGCGGGCGGGATTTTGGCGCATGCGCGCCAACGTCATGCGCACAAATGCAAATATTCTTCCTTGCCGCGCTGTGCCGGCAGATGAGAACTTTCTGTGGAACAAGATAGACGAGAAAATTTCTCTTTAATACTCAGACGTGAGCATTAATATAGGACTAATACTTGAAGCTCACAATAAAAATTACTTAAAATTTGCTGCGCTTGTAAATAGCATATATGTACATGTTGTGTGATATATGTTGTGTGGTTAAATAAAAAAAGTAAAAAAGAAATAAGCGTGGCTGGTCCGTCGATGAAACAAAAACAACAAACTAAAAATAAACAACTCGTTAAAAAAAAACTATACCACTCCATAGAAAAAGAGAATATTTTGCATACACATTTTTAATTTTTTTTCCTTTGAATTTTTATTTTGACTCGTGGAACCCCTGGATAATTTTGGTTTATTTTCTTCATAAACTAGTTAATTTTGCAGCCAAGTTGCTGCCCCGGGCAGGGGCCCGACTAGCCCACCCCTAGCACCGGCCCTGATTCCCTACTGCTTCAAGTCAAAACCACACATTATCAACCAAATTTAGGGAGAGAAGTGGAGGGTCAGAGTCTCAGCAATCCATAATCAGATGTTTACGATGGGGGACAGATCTGGAGACCATGCAGGCCAGGGTAACAATCGAATACCCTGTGTATCGAGGAAAGTTAGAACACGGCGTGCAACATGTGTTCTTGCATTATCCTGTTGGAAGATGGTGTTTGGCAGTCCTGAATGATAGGGCTCAACCACTGGACGCAAGACAACAGTAATGAACCGATATTCTTTCAAATTATCGCCGATGTGAACTAGAAATGTGCGTGTCGTCTATCAGATAGCTGTCCAGCCATTATACTAGTTTCAAGGTCCCTATGCCAACATCGAATGCAAGCATGCAAAGAGCTATCTCCTCGGAGCCTCCAAAAACGTACACGGCCATCAAAATACTGCGAACAGAACTGGAACTCGTCAAAAAATACGACATTGTTCCACTCTCGTATTCAATGTTGACGTTCTGAGCACCAGAGTCGCTGTCTCTAGAGTCGATACTGAGTGTGCTGCAAACATGCCCATTTAATGACAACGGTCCACAATACGGTTGTACGGTTTTGAAGGAGTGACCTCTCATTACGTCTGTTTTTTTTTAGCGTTAGTCGTGGGAGGACGTGGAATCCAGAATGCTGTTCATTATGACCCTCAGCAACCCATTGATTCCATATTCACTTGAAAGTGGTTGGGTTTTGATCAGTTCGACAGGCGATTTCATTGAATGATAATCCACGCTCAATAGGCAACGATCCTGTCTCTGCCAAATTCCAACACTTTCTAGTAAGCATTTCTTCTTCTTATTATTATTCTTCTTATTCTTATTATTATTCCAGGCATGACATGATATTCTGAGAAAATTTTGAACTTACAAGACGCTTTCCGAATGAGAAATCCACGGCACAACTTTTCTTTTACGGAAGATGTCGTTTCTCCCTCCTGCGTTGTTTAAATACGATGAAACACTAACCATTTGCATATCTCAACCTCTTCTTCCTTTCATGTGATTTTGACGTTCGTCAGATCATTCCTTCCTGGTGCTGCAATTTTAATGGTCAGCAGTGTAGAAACGGCAAATATAATTAATGAATTGGCCAAAGAGAAATAAAGATTTTAAGTTATATAGCAAAATTGTAAACTCTTTATTAAGGTTTAAATTTTTTAAAGTACAGTTAAGATTTTTCTTGAGCCATTAAGTTTTATTATTAGCTATACATTTTATTTTGAGTATTTAATGTCAGAAACTGGAAAAGTCAAACCGAGAACAGGACACAGCCTGGAAGGGAATTCTTAGGAAGGAAGGATACAACCGCATTTAGGCCAAAAGCCCCTTATTTAAAACCAGGATTACTGAAGGAGTAGTTTCAAATAAATAAATAAACATGCAAATAGCATGACAAACTACCTCGTTTTACGTTGCTTCCGTGTGGCGAAGCATGTTGGCAACTTAAGTCCGCAAAAAAAAAAAAAGAAAGAAAAAAAGAAACATAGGCGTTTTTTTTTTTAAAAAAAAGTCTTTTCATCGAACTTGCTTCAACATAAATTTAAAATAGGATTTTTTCGTACAAATCAGAAGTAGTTTAAAAGCTTGCCAACACATGCGATTTAAGATAGGAAATATAAAAATCATTAATGAAAGTGAAGGTACTGAATCTGAAAGTTTAGGACCAATTATATCCATACAATTCTGAAAAATTTCAAAAATTTACTTTAAAAATTTTATTTTTCACATATTTGTTGAATTTAGATCACTTGTATCACGGGAAGGAATGATGGGAAGGAATCTGATGTGGCATTGTTTTTGTTGACAAAATAGAACTCACGCGTTCATATAAAACTTAACTGTAACTGTATATCTAAAAAAGCATGCGGAAGTTGCATTGCCGATTCAAATGTTGATTCATATGAGTTGAAGACATTATTTTCTTAGATGCAATGATTTTTCACTGATACCTAATTGAATGCTTAGTTTCAAGATACTGAAATATTTAATTATTTATTATAAAATATTCAGTTGAATTTTTACATGTCACTAAGTAATGTAGTGAAATTTTAATATAAATATAAAAAATCTCTAATAAAAATTGCTTTTATTTCTCAACTTTTATTAGTTTCGTGTGGTATGATTCATTAATTCAGCTTTTTCCGTTAAATCGATTGTTAATGAAAATGACACGCAAATGAAAGAGAAGTGAATATTTTTCTCTTTTATTTAGATATTCAACTAATTTAGTTTCTAAAATTTTTTAGAAATTTACCATACATGATTTGTGAAATAAATAATTTTTGTAATTTATATTGCACGTTCTGCTGTTTTTGCGTTTAGTATTAAAGTGTTTTAATTATTTGAAATTTTTAAATACTAGCAAATTAACATTACTAAGAAATTAGTGACAAACAGTCAGTCAAAAAAGTATTGCGACACACTACCAGTTCATAGATTTTTATCGTAATATTTTACTTAAACATACAAATGAAATAAAAAAAAGAAGTAAACGTTATTTTGTTAAATACAAATAATAATAATTTGAACAAAACTCGTACATTAATGCAATAATGGTTAAAATTGAAAATAAAAGAAATCAAGTTCAGAAAAGGGCTCAAAAAAGTATTGGGACACTTCTCAATAAATTAAGAAAAAAAAAATTCAAACTTAGAAATTAATATCTTGTTGGGCCCTACTTGCTTTTTATGTCCTCTTAAAGTCTATTTGGCATGGATTGGATCAATTTTTTGCAAAAGGATCTATTGATTTTGGTCCACTCTTCGACCAAATATATTCTCAAATCCTGCTTGTTAGAAATTTGGTGCTCATATAGTTTTTGCTGCAAATAATCTCACACATGTTCAATGGGATTAAGGTCTGGACTTTGTGCAGGGGGGAGTTTTAATAACTGTAAGACAGTGGTAGAGAACCCATTACTTGCAAATATCTGCAGTATGTCACGGGTCATTATCTTGGTACAATTTAAAATATCCTGAGATTCCCAGCTTGCTCGCACTTTGCTTTAAATTTCGCTTGAATATGTCAAGATAGACATATTTATTCATTATACCATCAATAAAATGTAAGTTCCCGAAACCAGATCTTGCCATGCAGCCCCATACAATTTGGTTACTTCTTCCATATTTGACTATAGGCCGTAAATTTTTGACATGCATTGCTATATTTGATTTCCACCAAACTTTTTTCTTGTCATCCGATCCGAAAATGTTATATTTGATTTCGTAAACAAAAATTATATTTTCCCAATATTCTGTTGGTTGCCTTACATACATTTTAGCAAATGCCAACCTAGCTTCTCTATTTGCTTTGCAAGGTGTAGGGCTTTCTTTTAGGTACTCTGCCATGATACTTATGTTTTCTTAAAACATTTACTGATTTCCTGAACCTACTTTTGCATTGCAAAGTCATTTTTAATGCACTAGTTCTTGGATTAATGTGTACTTGTCTCACAGTCCACCTCTCTTCACACTCGTTAAATATCCTTTAACGCCCTAATCTTTGCTTGTTTTCTTGAACCTGTTAATGATGTTAAAAACAGTAGACTTACTCAATTTCAATATTTTTCCTATACAGCGAATTGATTTCCCCTCTTTCCAATGACTTTTTATGAGATTTCGCACATCAACCAATATATCTTTGTTTCTCGACATTTTTTCTATAAATAATCTTATTTTTTGAAACATTTGTGTTTAAATTTCTAGTCTAAAAAAGTAGTGTGAAATTAAATTCTATTGATGTGCTGTATATTTGTTAAATTTCTCATTTCAAAAGTGTCCCAATACTTTTCTGACTCCAGTGTGCCTTTGAATTATATTAAAATAAGTATAAAGTGCTGTATTAGATGTAACTGTCTTATCATAACTACATTTTATAAATTAATTTCTCAGCTATTTGTTCTGTAAAATTTTACATTCTGTTGTTGTAGTAATAATATTTAAACTGGAAATTGGCATTGCATAACATGGAAGCATGCAAAATTATTAGATGTGATAGGATATGAAAAATGCATTCTCTCTCTCATTGGACCAGCTCCTTAAAAGTTAATTATTTATATGCAAATTGATAACTAAAGACAATACTCTCTGTTAGCTAAATTTAGTAGCAATTTATCAGCTACTATTGTGTTTTAAAAGTCAAAAATATTCATTGAAATAAACTTGTGATAATTGTCTTAATAATGATAATTAAGAGAATTTATTTACATGTATGCGACTGATTAAAGAATAGAATTTAAAAGCTTTAGAATTGTGTGTGTGCTCATAGTTATTCTGTTATGTTTTTTGCTTCAAAATATAAGTAATTACTCATTTAGCTTTTGAAATCAATTTTAGTACAAGTTTAGTACTTTGCAATGAGGTAGAATCAAATTATTATGTATGTTGGATATTAATCTAAATTTTATGCTCTGTTTGTGCTGTTATACAGACTATATTTTTTTTCTTGAAGAAAATGTTAATAAGTATGTTTCTTAATTACAGATATTTTTTTCATAATCATGGACAAATCTGAGCATGGTAGTCTAGTAAATACAATTCAAGAAGTTCATGACAAATTACGGAAATCCTTACAAATATGTAAGCTTTATGAATTTTCTTTGAAAATTCTGTTATTCCATTATTATTTTTGATTGGAATTTTTAATTTTATTTATATAAACTTGTTTCATTTCTCAAAATTAAATTTATTTTTTAAATTTAAGTAATACATTAGGGACTTGAAGGTTGGTTTGGATCCCTATTTTAGTGCATTGCTTGGTGCTGGTTTATTTCTGTTATCGAACTGAGAGATAAGTTGGTTAAGTTAGCTACCCTTCTTATGCACAAATTTTGTGAGCAACAGTTTCATTACTTCTTTCAATTCTGCTAACTATATAATAGTGGTAGTAAAGCAATTTTATTGTTATATTTTACTACTGTTTATACATGTACCAGAAGATTGATCAAAATGAGTTTAATGGTTTCTTTAATCATTTGATAGAAACAAGGGAGGGAAAATTAATTTTCTGAATAGCTTAGAAGAGATCTTTTATAGATGAAAATAATTAATGGCTGAATTGTGGAAGTTACATGAGATTGAGAGGGGTAAAATGGGTTTTATTCCCACCTTTGGCAACAAAACTATTTTTGACAGTAAATTGCCAAATCTTCACTGACAAATTAGGTAAGTAAATTTTCCCTATTTTTTTATTTTATGCTCTATAAAGTGTCTATGTTAACATACTCTTGGGTAAGTTCAATAAAACCCCATATTTGGCAATTTGAAATCATTCATAGGATGGGATTAAACCAAGTTTTTACCTGTTGAGAGGAAAGAAAAATTTAATTGATAGCTTTGAGTGGAGTTGTCTTTCTCAAGGAGGTGATAATCCCTATGAGATGTGATCAGAAGCATAAGAGGTGTGGGGTCTAGTGAGTCATTTGAGTATGTGTGCAATTATCCTGCTTACTAAACATTAGTTTGGAAGGTCACATTAAATGGATTTGTTGTTAATGAATTGTTTATAAATATAACTACTGTAGTTGTGATTGTTTTATCTTTTCTAATGAGGTTTGTATGATTGCTATTAAGATTGAAAGTACACAGTAATTGGTGGAAAAAATATAATGGTTGAATTTTGTTGGATATGCAATAAGAGTCGATCACTGAAATGCAAATTCTTTGGTTGTCACATAGTATATATACAGCGTAAATTTTTAGTCATGAGTTCTGTAAAGAAAGAAGTACTAATCGATGTGTAAAAATATTGCTTTTATTAAAATGTTTACTTCAAATTAAATATCTAGTATCTGCTTCTGAGAAATATAAGATTTCAGGAGAGTATGTTCAGTAAAATGTGAAGAATGGAATAATTTAGTCTACTAACAGCAATTGGATATTTGGAGGGATCAGAAAAGAATCAAATAAACCTTTTTCTTTTCTTTTTTTTTTTTTTTTTTTGCTGATGTTACTTCATATTGATACATTTTTTTTTATGTGTAACATCTTTCCCCTCAGTTGCTGGATATTTGTGGGAGTGATTTTGTGAAAAAGGATAGAAATGGGTAACAGGAAGTGATGTTAGCACATGCTATTTGGTTTGACCAATGAGAGCATGTGGTGGTGTCTCTTCGCTACCCTAGCATTAGGATTCGACTATAGTATCCATATTTATCAATTTGAAGCTTCTGAAAGCATCATTCTCTGAGGAATATTAAAAGCTCGATGGTTCATGAGGAATTAAGACCTCATATCCATGAGCAAAATGATGTTTATCAGACAATTTATCAAAAAATTAGCAGCTAACTTCTTTCATAAAATTGATAACTCTAATAATCCATCGATCTTGGATATTGAAAAATATATCCCTGATCCTAATTTTAACAGATCCAGCAACATTCTTTCGGACCCACTCTTCAGTTAAAATTCTTAATTCTTCTTTTCATTTCATTTTTCTTACCCATGTTAGAAGCTTACTTCACTTCTTTCCATGAGCCCTCGTGGCCTAGTGGTTAGAGAAGCTGACTTCAAATGAATTGCTCTGGGTTCGATTCCCGGGAGCTCACAGTTTTTAAATTTACTTTAAACCACTTTAATTTTTCTTCGAAAATTATTTCTCTTGACCAAATTTAAATTTCTACACTCTTTTCTGTTTTTTCTATGTGTATTTTATTTTTTTATTAACTTTTAAAAAGGTTGTTTTTCTGATTTCAAATCATTCAATGTTTCTCTCATTTCTACAATGACTGAGTTCTAAACTGCATTGCTATTGGTCAGGCCTCACCCCGCCACTCACTGATCAAAATTTGCTTTCCTTCTCGGTGTTTGCACTGTTTTTGAAGCTATTTTTCTAGCACTTAAAGCATTTTAATAGTTTTAAATTTTTATTTTTATTACTCTTCTACAAGTATATTTTACCTTTTAAGTATTTTTTAATTAAGGAAGGGCAAGAGTCACAATTCGTCACAGGCACTCAAAATCCTAACGATAAGAGGTTATAGCTTGAAAGAGAGCTAGGTACTCTGGTCATCCACCCAATGATACTCTAAATCCACTTTGCACATACCAGAAAGTCTTATTAGACTTTACCCAGGATGAACTTGTGATCCTTACGCTCATTTGTCAAAGTCTCAGGGCTCACCAAACAGATTTTGATGACGTTATTTCACAAAATTGTATGTTACTCATGTTGTCAGAGATGTGGTTAGATATTGAAGAATGTGTTTCGATACCTAACTTCGATTGTTGTGTACAATTTAAACAACTGGGCCACAGAGCAGTTGGTGTTGCGATCTATCGCAAACAGAATAACTCACATGCTGTGACTCCTCATAGGGACATTACTTATTGTCAAACAAGTGGACTGGGTATTGTTAGTCCAATATTGGGGGACATGTGGGGCAGAATGCTTATTTGAAAATGGACAACTAGTGATTTCGGTGGTCGTATACATTTCTTCAAATCAAACGATTCAAAAATTAAATATTTTCAGTATTTTGTACTTTTATCATATACTGAAGGTGGTTTTGCTCTTTTAAAAAAAACTATCACTCACTTCCTATGATTTTGAGTGGTGATTTTAACTTTGTTTGCCAAAAGCTGAGTCGCTCATAGCTTTTTTGAATGATGAACTCAAGCTTGAAATGAACACAAATCAAAATGTTTTGACAACTAACAGTGGTACTGTTATTGATGCTGTTTTTAAATACTTTGAAATCACAAATATGTGTCATATTTTAGTTATCATAAATCTATTATCTCCGCTCTTTCCCAAATTGAACAAGAATAATTAGTTTTGATAAAAAAAATTGCATTACTCCTTGTGTTAATTAAAAAAAAAATTTCATTAAAGATAGTTATTCGATAGAAAATTATTTCCAATCATACCCGATTAATTTTTTTTCAGGATATAAGTTACTATTGCCTATTTACCATAGTAACATGTCAGATGTTACACATCATATGCAACTACTGTAAGGCTTGCTTCTTTTTTTTTTTTTTTTCATTTTTTACTTTTTTAATGCATTTTTTTAAGTAGTTTTAGAATTTCAATTTTATTCCATAATGTTGTTCATTGTATCATTAAGTGTTGTTCTACTTACATTATGATATCTTGCTTCCTGTTTACTTGACTTCAAGCTTGAGAACTGCATTCTTGGCACTTTTTTGAGGTGTCTTCAAATGTCATTGTCAAGCAGTGCACCAAAATAGGATTTTACCACTAACTTGTAATATTTTGAAAAATTGGGATATTTATAAGGTTTAAATTACTTAAAAGTATTTGAAAAGGTATTTCTATCATTGGTTCAGTTTTAATTAATTTTTTAAAAACAATTAAGAACTATTTTATGTGGCAATCATTATGTAACTATATTTTTATTTTATTTTTACTCTGAATATGATGTAATAATTGAAACACACTAGTCTGAAGGATCTGATAGATATTATATATTAAAGAAGCTAAGGAAAGTATTATTTATCTTCCGAATTTTATGTATAATACCAATTGATATTAATATTTTAAAGTCAGGTTTGGTAATGAGTCATAAAATCAGATATAGATGAAATATATTATTTTAAAAACTAACTTGTGATTAGAATAAGATAAATCAGCTTAAAAGAGGTCTATCACATATCCATAGAAGTTCACATTAACATATGCAAGTTTACACCTTTGTCTCGCAAACTACATATTTTGCATGAGCAATTTTTTTTAGAATAATTTATATGTGCTATTAAAAACACATTAATGAAGGGTTTTGTACTTTCCTTAAAAATTAAAATATTGATTTATTAAAGTGTACAATTTTTTTTCTATCATTGAAAACTTCAGATTTATACATCAACTAGATTTTGAGAAAAAGGGGTATAAAGGAAAGAAAAGAGAGAAAACATACTCCAAAGTTAAAATTTGTACATTTTCTTTTTTAAGTATTTTCCACATTCATGTGAAACATTGTCCTTACCTTCTATTTCTTCAGACACAAATCTTTATTTCAATCTTATAATCACATTTCTGAAGATTTTTTTATACGTAAGACGAAAGCTCCCATTTTTATATCAAAGCAAATGTCGGGGGAAGGGGGATAACGTCAGATGAAGTTGTTTCCACCATAACACATAAAAACATACATGTTAAAATTCAATATGTGTGGCAAGCACAATTCAGTCCCTCCCCATTTATATGCTAAACATTCAAGTGATTTAACTCTAAAAAGATCATGCACCTCAGAATCTACATTACTCAAACTAAGACAAATACACAAGATTAACATTTTATTCTTGCTTTAGCAAGTTATATATCATGGAAGTAAAAACCTTTTAAATGCACCATTTTGTGTCTTTACCTGTACAATCTCCATTCACTTTACTGCAAAGTATGTAAATAAATAAGGTGCCAGTTTATACAAATTAATTATTCAACCTTAGTTATTCTTTGCTAATTATAAGTTTCTCTCTCTAAGTACCTCTGATTCAAGAATAGCACACTTTCATTGATTTGCCAAAATGTGTGGGAGTTAAAATTTCAGAATCTTCAGCATCTGCAGATTAAAAGACTGATGGGTTTTGAGTTCAAGATTCTCTCAATCTGTAATGGCTGTTAAAAATTTTTCATAAATTGAATTAGAACTACTGACAACTCTCTTAAAATTATATTTAAAAATATTAGTTGCTTTTCATCACTAACCACCAGAATTAGACACTCAAGGTGGGCTAAACTTTCTGTCAGTGCCTTTCAAAGCCAGGCTAAAATATTCATGTGGATTCTTAATCATTTTACAAAATCTCTTAATTTGAGTTGACCTCTACAGAATATTTAGTGTTATCAGAATGTAATTTGCACTTTTACCACAGTGGGTAAAAAATCTCTTTAGCATGCTTTTAAAAGTGCAATTAAAACTTAAATAATAATAAAAAAAGTCTCAATATGCACAACTTCAGACATAAAACATAAAAATATGCAATTGTGAACTTTATGTTAATCAATGTTAACATACCTTAACATTGATTACAATATTTGATGAAAAACGGGCTGTGCTGAAGTCCACACTTGCACAGTTAAAATGAAAATTTTGGAATAACTGTCTTGGGGCAAATTGCCCATTAATTGAGTCAAAACAGGTAGTTTAGCTTTAAAACAAATTATGCAATAGTGAACCACCTTATGACAAGCAGATCTACTGCTCAAAGGCCAAACTTTCCCTTACACAACATAAGGTACTTGTGCCAGTATGAAGGTTTTTATTATGAAAATGTGCAATAATTAGATTTTTACATTTATGATTGCTAGGCAAAATTGTGGGATATTTGCTCCTGTATGGTAGATCAGAATTATCCAGACATTCTCCAACTCATATTAAGTCATCATTATTCAAAAAAGGGTTTAAATTTTTTAATTTACTAGATAGGAGGACATTTTTATGGCATCAGCAATTCTTAACCTCTGCAAAAAAAAAACTCCTGGACCACATCTGAATCAAGCGAATTGGTCCTGATCTCTTATTTGAATTTTTCACATTATTCACAAAACTTTTAACTGAATATATAAAGTATGTGTAAATAATTATTACTAATATACAATAAATCATCAAGAAAAGATTATTCACATGGTTTGTTGATGTACAGACAGTGGACTTATTGGTTGGAAAGTTTCCTTTTAATTTCCTCGCATACTTGGGCCCACTCATCAAAGGTAGACTAGGTAATCCAGAAGTTTGTTTGTCTTTTCTTTTAACTACTGATTCAGGTGAGCAAATTCTTGTGGAAATGGAATATTCATTGGGTTAAGAGATGAAGGTACATGGGTACACTGACCGTTTTATATCAAGATCTGTATTATGAATGCAGAATTGGTGATGAAAGTCTTGAGATGATTGACATGCATAGTTATCCAGGTCAAGGCAATTGTTGAACCTGTATGTGTAACTCTTTGTCATTAATTTCCACCTTTAGATATCTACAAACCTTCTTTACTAATTGAAACAGAAGAACACTTACTGAGTTCCAGATAGGGAAAATGAGTGACACACAACTTGCTTTCTAAGATAATATATTTGAAAACCATGTCTGAATAGATATCTGAAGTTAAATGACAGGTATATAAACTGCCTCAGAGGCATCTGCAAAGCTCTGCAAGACAACTCTTGTTCTCAAATCAGAAAATACATATCTATCGATCTTGACATTCTTGATGTATTTCAAAGTATCTATAAAGTTGCTCTCCATTCTTCAGTTAGGGGATTAGGAAGAGCATCATCCTGATCCAGTTTCTGTTGCTAAAGACATAGTATAAAATTTTTTCTTTTGTTAGCCCAAAAATCTTAAGGGATCATACAACTTAGCTATCACACTAAGAACTTTCAGTTTAGTGCATGATAGCTCACTTTAAACACAAACTGATCCTTAAACAGCTTTCAGCTTTTTCCCAGAATTACCAGCAACAATTCAGAGTTCACAAAAAATTAATGCTGAACTTCTGTAAAAATAATGGTATTCAGCAGATTGTGAGTTCTTGGATATTCTCACAGCTGTTAGAAACTGTTGAAATATCCATGTAGGTGTGCTGTAAAACTTTGGCAGCTAATAGATATTGTGAGACTTTATTGAAGACAGTATGCTTCTCAAGAATCGTTAAGTGAGAAAAGGTGGGCAAGATGTTTAGACAAAAGATCCTAGGTCAGGGGTGGCGAACCTTTATGGATGAATGTGCCATTTTTTCTAAAGAAATGTTTAATGAGGTATACACGTGCCATCAAATAATTTTGACTTGTGACTATTGGGAAAAAAATAAAACTAAGTACTAAAAACTCAAAACTCCATTTATTTCGAAAAAACGCATTTTGCACCTAATAGTAGTAAATATTTTAGTTATACGTGTAATTCAAATTAAACTAACATTAGTGTAATTTCTGCTGCTGCTGATTGGATGAAAAATAACTCATATTAGGATTGTACGATGTTACTTTTAACAAAATGCATGCTGGATTGTAGTCATCTGTCAAAAGGTTTCTAAGTGAGTTTTTAATGCTGTTCATCTATGAAAATAATAACTCGCAGGCGTGGGTAGGTGAAAATATAATTAAAATAGCATGACCCAGCTTCTTCAAACAGTTAAATGTGTCTGGAATCGAATTCCATATTTCCGAAATTTCATTATTAGCATTTTTACTTATATTGCTTGTTAATCTTTCTGTTTCAATCGATTCCAACTCTTCCCTTTTATCAACATTTTTTTGAATCCATATTAAACTAAACTGGAAATTAATCAGTTGCATTTCAAAATTTTCAATTTCCAACCAATCGAATTGGGACAAGTTCAGTTTATTAAATGAAATCACATCAGAGTACATAAAAAAACTTGAACGTTTCCAATAATTCTTTGAACTGAGAAAATCTCTCTGAAAACTGTCTTACTCATGTTTGTTTGTAATGCTTCATAATGAACTTTGTTATTTTGAATTAAAATGCAAACCGTTTTTATCGTTGGTGTGCCCAAAATATTATGTCACGGGCCATCAATGGCACGCGTGCCAGTGGTTCGCCATCCCTGTCCTAGGTTCTTCATTTTCTCCAGTTTTTCATGCTACTCTTAAAAGAATGTTGATCATGATTGAATGAAATGTCTTCTGTATGTCTACTGTAAGGCTTAAACTTGTGCCTTCAAAAACATGTAATAATCTTAAACTTATTGATTTTTTCTCTTTTTGAAAAAAAGTAATTCAAGTTCATACAAGTCCTCACAAAATGCTTTTCACTCACCATAACCTCCTGACTCTGTGGAATTTCATTATTTACATTTTCAATTTTCTAAAATTACCTTAAAGTCTGGTTTAAATAAACTAATATCAAACCATAATGTATCCTGACCTGCTGAACCTGATCGACACTACTACTGGCCACATATCAAAAAACTGTTTTTTACTACTGCAAGTGCAGAGTATAATACTGTATTGGTCTCAACAATTCCAAAAATATTTCTGCTTCTAACAGCATACCTATTTATCCTGGTATATTAAAACTATTAATTTCAGCCAATGTTACAAACTCTGATACATTAACTCACGCATCAATTAACTCATTTAGAGTGAATTAGTGATGCTATTGACTACTAATATAGACAATTGTCTTTTAAAGCTTCTGTTCTGATTTGAAAAAGTTGTTTGTTCCTAATTATTCACCATCAGGGACTAATCATTTACACATTATATAACAATTTTTATCTTCTCCATTATTGACTGCATAACCTGCACAAGCAAGATTGACTGCCTATGTCCATCAACCATTGAAGCTCTACATACTCATACTCTCAACATGGGCTGTCATGCCATCTTCACTTCCATTTTGTACAAGTGGCAACTTCACTTATTGCTGAGACCTGAGGCTTTGAGCTACATGTTTGGGAACTAGAGATTCCTTTATCCTCACATAGAAAATGAATGATTTCATTATGAAGTTGACCACAAAAACAATTTTCATTTGATTGGCTGTTCTGAAGTTCATGGTCAGAAAGCAATGAAAACACAAATTATCCTACTTTATCACATTGAATTTTATATTTACAGCTTAAATTGGGGACATGCGTAAAGGAGATGATAGCCTCTATTTACACACAGAGCACATTTTGCATTTTTTTTCAGATATGATTGCTTTAGAGAAATCTTATCTGTATGCCATTTTTTGAGTTTCAGTTGTTTTTTTTTTTTAATTTTGTTTCTGATAAGTGGTTTTGCTTTTCCTTGCCCTGTTTTAGTAATTGATTAACTTTTACCCTTTTAAAAGATAAATATCACATTCACACCCTAGCTGCAGTCATCTAAAAAAACTTTCGCTCTGCTGTACTCCAATGTGGGTCATCAACTCTTGATCAAGAGTTTCAAAAATTTTATCCGAAACTATAAGCTCACTCTGGGGTTTGAAATCATTAATATTGCACAGCTGATAATTGTAACCAAAAGATGCACTTAAATGAGAGGTGAATTCAATGCATATTTCCGATGGTAATTTTTGTGCTTTTGTAGAGTTATATTTAAGCATTCTTGGGTAAGTTCAAAATCTTTAGTACTTAAGCTTTATTGTAATCATAACCACTTAAATTTTCTTGATGCTCATAAACTAATATTATTGACTTTTTCACTTAACTCATTTAATAAAATTTTTGCCTTCAAGTTATCTGGAACAGCTTTGTTTTGAACTGCTTTATTCAAGGAATGAAATAAAATATTGAACAATTCCAATTTATACAGTAATGGAATAGTCAATATTTTAATATTTGATTTATTTTTCCAATGAAATTGCTGAAGAACTCTTTACCAAACCCTCTACAGTGTGTGACAAACTCTTTCTAGCCTTTTCCAGTTCAATATCCGTCTCAGTCTAAGCCAATTTTAATTTTTTCTATTTAGTGTCATTTTCCATTTTTTCTCAAGCTTACATCTCCATTTTATCAACTGTTACTTGGTCAATATGACCCTGAATTACTTAGTCTTGAGTTTTGAAAACCATACTTTTTCAATGAAATTTCTCAATCTTAAACCACAATAATTCACAGTTAATCTTTTCTCAACTTTGAACTCAACAACATTTTTTTTTAAATAATTAACTCTCAAATTGCCACTCAAATTCTCATATATGATACCTCACTCAAATAACATACATTCTCAAGTTTTCAGAAATACACAGTAACACACTTTAATAACAGCACTTTGAATTAGTAAAAACGAAACTAGAATATTAAAACCATATGCACTTAAAAGCCCAATTTTTACTAGTTAATATACTGATTAAATTCACTCTGAATCAAGCACAATTCCAATTAAAATATGTGTCACCACTAAACTTGGTGTGGTATGGTAGTTAGGAGAGGGTGGTGCCAGCTCAGGTGTCGTCCACGTCACTTGACCATGGTTCAAAATTACGTGGTCCGTCGCCAAAAGCCCTCGTGTAGCTTAAACAGTGCGACGTTAATAATAAATCAAATCAAGTCACCACTACACCACGAATGCCTAAATCCCAAACTAAAATATCAATACTATACTAAACATACAAATACCAAAACACACTGGGTTAAATTCACTAATTTAAACAAAACACTAGTAAAATACATCACAGCTAAAATGCAATTCAAATTTGAAATTTATTTAATTTCACACATGAAATATGTTTCACTAATCTTTAAACTCACTGCATTCATATCAAATCTAAATTAAATCCCAAATCGAAAACAATCACTATGTTAAAGCACAAACCTGAAGAAAACCTCACTACACATTTCCATAAGATGCTAAAATGCTCCTGATTGAAAGATCAGAATGTTTGTTCATACACAATTCTTTCTCTATTTCAATCTTATAATCACATTTCTGAAGAATGTTATTACATACACCAGACCAAAACTCATGGTTTTATATAAAAGCAAACATGGAAGGGGGATGAACTTCAGGTGAAGCAATTGTCAACATATAACAAAAACATAATGTTAAAATTCAATACTTTTGTGGCAGCGTTGATGCACAAACACCCTCTGGAGTACTGTTCAATTTTTTTTAACAAAATAGGACTAGTTACATCTCTAAAAATTGAATGTCTGATTTTTTTCCCTTGGCTTTTGTTCTTAAAATCTAATAATCTATTACCTATATACTTCTGGACATATCTGATGCTCTCTAATTTTTTTGTTTCATCATCCAAAACAGATGCTCTTTAAGTGCAGCTGTTTTGAAGAAGTGCATCAAGGAGAGGCTTTATTTAAAAAATAAAAATACTTATAATTATTGTGTCATCATTTGCTGTGAAATGTTTTAAATGGAGATATTTGAACATTTAGAAAATATAAAAGAGAAAATTGATATTTTTTCAGAAATACATATATCAGACCTGCTTAATAGACTTGAATTATGAATAATTTTTTCATGAATAATCAAAATGCACTACTTATTCTAAGATATGAAATATATTTCTTTGAATACATATTTTCAAATCTTTGACAGAATAAATATATATTGCTTTATTTAACCATACAGTATTAGTTATTGAAAAATTAAATGATTGAGATGACTGTAATTTTAAAAAAATCTAATAGCTAAATAATCAAAATTAATAGGGGTATGTATTCTGTTTTATATAATTTATCAGTTTCATATTAATATTTCCCTATTTTATTTGTAACTATTAATTTTGTAATTTAACTATTAGTTATATTACTTACAAAAGTACAGTTAATTATATGTTGGTCCTCTTAAAGGGTGTGCGGTTAAGAAATTGACTGTTGGTAGTAAAGACTTAAATTGACATTTGAAGCTTGAATCTTATAACCTTGTTTTACTTCAAAAAATGTGAACAATACTAATTATTTCAGTTTTATCTCCAAATTGAGTAGCATTTCTTTTAGGACTTGCCTGTTTGTATGCCATGTGAAAGACAATTTTTTATATTGGAAGAATACATGTCTTCTGAATATTTTGTTTGTTAGTAGTTTGAACTTCATTTATAGAATAGTTAGGAAGAAACCAATGTAAGGTTCAACTATGATTAATCTTCTAAAATTAACAATTTTTTTTGTCCAAATTTTGCATGAAGTATTCAGTACGAGAATGAAATAAATTTTTCCTCAGCATTATAGAAGGGTAAAATCCCTATATTTTCTGTAGTGAAATATTCCTCTACTTCTCTCTCCCTTTTTTTTAATTGTCATGTTCCAAAGTGAAATTTTATTATTAATTGATACGTTTTGTAAAGATAAATTTTTAATTTTTGCATTGTAATTGTAAATTAAAAGTGAAAAAATTTACTTCCATTTTAGCATTCTTAAGATTTAATTGAATCTTAGGGTAATGTGGGATTGAGATTATTTTTTGCTCATTATATGTTTAAAAAAATTATAATAATATTATTTCATTCTCTTGCATGTTCTCTGAATTTAAAATACTACATTGGTTACATCTTATTCTTTGAATAAAAATGGGTATGATTAAAAATTTAATAATGCAATAGACAGTAGTGTTCACTGACCTCTGCTATGAAGAAAGGGAGTATTTTCTTTAAAAAAAAAAGCATAGACTAAAGTGCCAAGACATAATCTCTATAATAAAAATTAAAAATCTATTAGTGTATAGCAAGGGTCAGCAAACCACGGCTCTTTGAACTTCTCGCTTTATGTGTTATTAGAAAAAATAACTAACTATTCAAAATTGTTCTTTCTCTCTTTTTTTCCTTTATAATTATCTATTGAAAAAAATCACCAGTATTTACATACACATTCAAACATCTGATTGGTTTAAGACAGTTACTTCTGTATTAAATTGTTTCCTATTAATTGAGTTTTTGTGAATCATTGAAAATATTAGAATTAACTAAAAAGCTGCACAAGAGTCTAACTGGTTGAAAAAATTTCATCATAGGAAGGCGCTCCTTAAAGGAATTTCTAACAATGTTTACTTACTTGTATGTATGAATTCGGGTGCACTCATGAATGGACAAGAGATGCACTTATAAATCTCTAAAAGAAGATATAAAAATACATTCCATATTTTATCACATGCTTAACAAATTATAAAATATGTTGAAATGATTTTTGTATGAAAGAAGGACTAATGTCAATTTTTTTTTTTGTGTGTAATCTTGAAATTCCAGAATAAAGTACTTATTGTATTATTGAGGTATGGAATTTTTTTTTTGGGGGGAATTGAAAGTTATTCTCAGCATTATAAAGATATTTTAACAATGGCTGTTCTTGCTCTGAGCCTTGGAAATGAAAATAACTTAAATAGCTATTAGTTTCTGAAGGCATAAAAAAGGTTATTTTGTGTAAAACATTTTTTTAAATAATATAAACAGTATTAATTGGAACACTACAATAGTCTTAATCATGATCATTACTGGAGAGCTTTCCTTTCCTCTGAGTACACATGCATATCCATATATATGGTTTTATGATACCTTAGTTATATCTCATTTCATTTACAATGGTTCTTTCTCAACAGTTTGCTAATCCTTGGTATATGGTAAAGGGTTGAATAATAATAAAAAAAAATCCACCTTTGTGTGTATGCCACTCGCAGTGGATTTAAAATAAACATTTGTCTTTATTTTTTACATGTTATAAAAATATGAAGAATTTTTATTTGTGTCAAACTTTTGAATAAAAAGTAAATGTAGCTATTTTTGTCATAAAATAAATTATTCTATAAACAAACAAAAATTTGTTTCCGAATACCCTTATCAAAACATTTCCTTAAGTTAATTTGGGATTCCGTTGCTTACAACTTCAATATGCAATTAAAAGAAATGTATACTCAATTTTTTATTTAATTTGCAAAAAGAAATGTATCGTAAATTGATAATTCAGTTAAAATCTATCATCAATATTTTATTTAACACTTCTGAGCAAAATTTAAAAAAATAAAAAGAATTTCTTTTTGACCATAAATTTTCATGCGTGTATTTTTCAAAATCAGATATTTGAAATTGAAAGGTATCTTTTGTAAATTCTAAGATAAAGATTATATAATTTTTCAAGATATTTGGAGGATAAATTTTTGTATTTGTAAATTAATTTAAACTTTTTATATTCCTTAAGATATTTTAAGTTTGATGTCTTATGTGTAAAATATTTTGATAAAGATTTAAGTTAGCTGAAAAGAGAGAGAGAGAGTGTTTGATTTTCTATACATTTCATTTGTAAATTTATGCATTTGTGATTTTTAAATCAGCAACATGTTTTTTATTGTTGTTGTTGTTGTCTATTATCTTTTTATAATAGTTGTCAATAAATCAAGTAAAATGCAAAAGAATTTTGACTTACCGTACAGGTAGTTTCTTATAGAGCTAAATTTTTCAAAAGAAATCTGAGTTGCCATATTTTTTTTTGGTAAAAGTTTATTTTTTCCCATTAGTAAAACTTTTTTTAGTTTTATTTCTTCATTTCAAGTAGGAGTTTGCCTTTTGATGTGGTATTGAAATGATTAGAAAATAATCAGTTGCATGATTTGTGTTCTTTCCTCTAATTGTAATTAAATTTTTTATTTCACTCGTAATTATATTTTCATGACTAGAATTTCTTCATTTCTCAGAAGTTAATATTTCAAAACTCATATTATTTGAGTAGGTAAGAATGTGTGACATGGCTTTGAGTAATTTACTTAGCATTTTGCTATAAAATTAAATTAACTGTAGTCTTGACTTTTTACTGTATGTCAATAAGCAGGGTCGTAGCTACCGCCGTATCAATGATACAGGGCCCCAACATGTGTAACTACAGTACCACTAACAGGGCTTTCTTTTCAAAAAAGGGACCCAAAAAGCTTTTTGATACGGGACCCACTCACAACTAGCTATGCCAGTGTCAATAAAGTAATATTTTTGCTACCAGTTTGCTGCTTTCACAGCAGTTTTATTTTTAAAAAACTTTCATCCTCTTTTGAAAGAAACATGATTACAAATGCCATTTTAACAATTAGTTGGCATAACTAAAATAAAAAATTAGGTTTTGAGTCTACCTCACTGATATGACTTGGCTGATAACTAAAATTTAATAACACTCTTACCCAAAGTTTTCCTAAAAACATCCCATATTAAATTTGTAGTTTTGTATTTAAAAAATTGGATGTAACTTGATCAGTGAGTTAAATTTTCAGATATATTTTTCTGAAAATTTACATTTTGTTTTTGAAATTAAAATGCTTGCCAGTTCCAATCTGCTGCAATAAGATAGCTTTGTATTGGGGTTTCATTTTGCTAATAAAAAAGACATCTATAATAGTATTGGAATAATTAACATAGCAGAAAATGATTTCTGTACATAAATCAATTTATATTATTAGATTTTTTAAGTACAATCCATTACATACAGAGTTACGATTTATTTCCTGATATACGAACGTGTAATGTAAGAGTAGATCGAAACTGGGTCAAAAACAATAATTGCTTTTAAAAACACTTGGTATTTTTTTAAAGCTGAAAAAATCCTACCAAATTTTTTTAAAAGTTGGATGTTTTCTTCAGAAAATCATTTGTTTGTAATTCTTAAATAAACTCCCCCCATCTCCTTGCTTTTCCTCAGTTCTTCAAGACATAGTCTAGCTGCTCATCCGGTATAGTGGTTAGTGATGCGGACTGTGGTGCCGTAGGGCCTGGGTTCGAATCCTGGAAAAGGCATAGATGTTTGTAAATGTATAGTGCCTGTGCGGCATTGGGGTACTTTAAATAGCCATCAAGCCACAAGTCCAAAAGGATGGTGGAAGGCTCCTGACCACCCTCAGGGTGTTCTCCCTCAAAATTGGGGTGGAACCAAGCAAAGTCATACTGTCACCTGCATGGTGCTCAAAGCTAAGGCTAACGACAGGTGTAAAAATCTAGCCCTTTGCTGCAATGAATTTCGTGGACCTTGATCCGATGATACTGTCGATTAGGTGGCATAAGTAGCAACAAGAGACAAAGTCTGAATTCTACCTTAATTTTGAAATAGGTGCTCTTCAATGTTATTGCACTTTAGCTTAGCTTTTTTTATCCCTCTTGTCATTAAAGTTTAGTGTTTGTTGTATGAACAGAAAAACATTAATTTTATGCATCAGTATTTTGTTTAGTTTTTTGTGAAATTGTTAAAATTTTGGCTGAAAACCATTAATGTACATGTAATGAAAACCAGAAAAATTGTGAAATTTTGAAGTATTTTTTTATATATTTATATATATTTTTCACTGAAATCAAGTGGAATATAGAATACCTTTATATGGTTGTGGTTGAGTATTTGAAGAAACATTTTTTTTTTGTTCTGCATTTTATTGACAAATACACACAAAGCAAAAACAGCAACACAAAGACACAGAGCTATGGCAGTTCATGAAAGGATCTTCCCAATCCAGAGATCTCGGCTTTCATTTCTTTTCCTTCTGGAAGCTTCTCATATCTTTAATAGTTGAACAATTTCTAGTGTTTGATGCACAGGTTGGGCAGATTTGATGGCTGATGCGATATTGCATGATCTCGCTTTGAAATGTGGCAGTTTTTGAGGTGATAAAGTTAGAATGGTATTACCCATTTTGTGAATAAACTAAAAGAATTAGTTATCATGCAATGTCTTGGAGGGCTCAAGACTACCGTAAATTAAAGAAAATTCGTCAATTAAAAGTTTAAATGGAGGATTATTGCATATATACATACAAGTAATTAAAATTGTAACTTTTTGTGCTGTTGTCATTTAACTCTAAATTTTTAATTGGAATTATGTTTAATATTGCAATACACGATAATCCATAGCTGAAGTAAATTGCTAAGTTATTTTTATGATGAAAATGTTTCATAATTCATGACAGTAGATATAAATTGAATTATATTTTAGGCTGGTAACAAATTAACTGTTCTCAATATGTTATAAATTGAGTGGAATAAAAAAATATCAAAGAGATCTGTGTTCTAATTTTTTAACTTCTAGACTTTCCTTGCATTTGTTATTGTTTTTTTTAATATAAAATCAGTATCATTATATTTAACAGTAAAGATTAATGGTTTATCTGCGAGATTAATACTTAATCACATTCCTCCTTAAGCTTTTTGTTTACAAGTCTTACTTAGTGGAAGTACTTTTATTCTGATTAGAATCCAGCAATCTAAAGTAACGTTTTTTTTAAATGGCTGACTGAAAGATGTACCTGATTTGGATGAGATGAATGTATACATACATCAAGAGTAAGTTGAGATACATGGCATATATGAGGCTGCAGATTTTATTTGTTAACCTTGCACCTTGAAGCTGTGCATAAAATATGGGTAACAAATTGCTAACTTTGAACCTCAATCAAGTGATAGTGGCACTCCACTCTCTAGACTTCCACATCTTACCAAAATTATGACCTTGGGCCATGACAGATATAATTTACACAAGACTTCTCTACTTGGCAGGTCTTCAGTGGCACCAGGACTTGAACCCACTTCTCAATAACACTGACCACAAGTTTGAGACCATGATTATTTGGCTATTGCAACCGCTTTGGGAGACAACGGCCTGGCCGTGGTAGCATAGGGTCAAGGTATTGGATCATGGCTGACATGTCACAAGTTTGAGTCCAGTACCACTAAAGACCCGCAGTGTAGAGGAGCGATGCATGTTAAATCTATCGAAAGCTCAAACGTCCTCCTGTTCTTGTGGGGGTTTGGAGATGGTTCAAAATTTCAAGGTCCATCTCCAAAAGCCCTCGTGTTGCTGAACAGTGCGATGTTAACATTTACTCACTCGGGAGGCAATGGCAAGAAAAATTCAAAGATTGTATCTAGAGCATTTTCCAGCAAAATGTATTGAACCAATAATTCTGTAAAAGGAGTTGTTTCTCGAGCTGCATAGAGGTTCTGAAAGACTGTAAGAATGTCTTTTGTAACAGACAATTTTGTGCATCATATCAGCGTGCATCCTGAATGTAGCATACAGTCACTGTTCCAAGCTGCTTTTGTGCCCTATCGGGTAGTGTGGCAAATAGTGCTAGACCAAGGATTTCACCCCTACTGTATGCAAAGTTTTCAGGACCAGTCATCGGCAAATTACTGGCTGTGTGTCAAATTTACCACATGTGTTCTGCAACAAGCTGCTATGAATTAATAGTTTTCTGCACATATTCTATACCGGCAAGTGCACATTCGAGTAAGATGAGATTACAAATAGCATTTACTGTTGTGTGGGTAACTAATAATCCAAGCATCAGAAGTCCAGGGTTGTATAAGTGTTTCCGGATAAAGAGCCACAATTGGGCACAATTATTTGATTGATCCATATTTACTGCCATGTTGCTTGGACGGACATATATTGTATTTTTGCAAGAGTTGTTGCCAGAACTGTTGAACCTGTTCCCAACGTACATCAGGGCCCTCATGTTGTTTCAAAGTGCAATGTTAGTAAACACTCACTCACTCTGACGTACCTCACATGGCTTGTGGTTGCAACATGTTGGAACATAGGCCCATTATAATATGGAATACTTTGAATAGAATGCGTTCAAAATGATGGATTGGTCGTGGAGTGGTCTTTTCCACACTGGCTGCTCTGCTTACCTGATTTATTATGTCTGAATGTTTTCCTCTTGGGTCACATGTGAAATATTTCAAAATAGTTATTTAATATTAATGCCTAATACTCTTCAGAATTAAGTACTGTTTAATATTTTGAAATTGGATTATTTGAATATTTTATTTTAAATACAATATACTCATAAATTTCAATTAAAAGAGTTACTCATTTAAAATCTACATCCATATTTAGCTAATGATCCAAACAAAGTATGGGAGGAACATGTTAAAGAAGAGGAGGACTTGAGAAATAAATATGCAAAGGCTATGCTGGAATTGGCTACTAAAGTTTGGGATGGAAAAGAATGTCGGATTGAATGGAGTTACAAGACTTGCATGTAAGTTTGTTGTTCGGTATTTGATTTCGTCATTGGTTTTGGTTAAGGATTTATTCGTGTGTGTCACTAATCTTAAAATTCCTGATTAGATTTCTGTATACTCCCAAGATTGATTTCGTCTTTAAAAAGACTGGTTCCTGGTATTTCAGTTCAGTTTTTGATATTCAATAAACTGACTGAATACTGACAAAACTTTTCTTAAGACTGAAAAAAAACTTAATTATTCTTTTGTCTCTTTAGAAAAGTGATGGGTAAATTACGTGTCATGTAGAGCCTTTATCCAGCCCACCATAGATTTTAAAACAATAGTATAAAAATTTTCAATTTTAGTTTTTTTTAAATAATTTTAGGATGTCTATAAAAATTAGAATACATGTAAAATATAGTTGTGATTGCACTTCATTCTTTGCATGAGTATTGAAGAATTTTAAAAATATAACTTATTTTCGAGTCTTTGTTTTGTATCATATAATTTACATTGGCTCTCCAGTTTCTTTTCTTTAAACTGATTTCTAAAAAGAGCTAGCAAATCACTAACATAGAAGACTGAGTTATTGGCTGCACTATTGTCGTCCCATAATCCCTAAGTCTATTACCAACAACACTCATGCAATTCTAAAGTGGTGTTAATTCATGCCAAATCATGCCTTTGTTTATCAAAAAATAAACATAACTAAATAAGTAACACACATACTCTCTTAATTTTAATATGCATTACTTTCTATTGTACATATAGAAGGTGAAGGAGGAACTTAATAGTTTATCTGTTTATTCCCTTTCACTGTTATCTCATAATTAACTTTGATCGTATATAATTTAATTTTGAAAGTGATAAGGAAAATTTTCCAAAAGTTCATATGATAGTTGTTCTGGAGTCGATAGATATTCTGGATGCAAAAATCGTTGGCACATGTCATATGATTATGTGGCATGTAAAAGATCTCTTGAGTATCTTGGCAAAATTAAATCACAGAAATATTTAGCATCTGACGAGAGCTTGAATTAAATTAATTCAACCTTCCAAATTTGGTAATGAGAGCTAAATGGTACCACCACTGAAATGGCTCTCACATTTGGGTACTTCCTGTGTCTGCAAAGGCTTAGTTGCTAATATGCAGCCCAGTCGGGAGGAAACAATATGATAGTTGTTAAATTAAATTCTTACCACCAAAATTTATGTATTATTTTTAATTGGAGGAATCTGTATTTTTTTTTACTTGCTTCTAACTAGTAAATTGATTAATAACTAAACTTATTTAATGGCTCTCATAATCGAAACCAAGGGAATGGTTATTGATTGATTTTCTTCTCTGAGCCTTTCAGTTAGGGCTAAATAAATCTTTCAATTTCTAAATAACATCACTAGTTTAACTTCTTTAAAATTATATAGACACACACATAGCAACTTAAAAGCTCTACACAGCCATACAAATAAAAATGCATGCACTTATTACAATACAACAGGGGTTTTTTTTTTGGCTATTCTTTTGATTAGTGGATTTTGGATCTTCATATATAAATTTTATTAAAACATGTAAATGTGAAAAATACTCATTACTTTTCTTCACTATAGTGACTATTTCTTTTGTGGTGGTATGGAAAGATTTCTTACAAGAGAGGAGAAAATACGAGAACTCGAATCACTATCTCCTTCTTCAAGGAAGAAAAGAATAAAAGAACTTGAAGTTTTAAAAGAAAAAAAAATAACTGGGTATGAAATTTTTTAAATTAAAATTTATAATTTGATATATTTAAATAAATTCATACCAATCCTATTCCTTTTGTCAACTGTTTATTTCTATGTTTGAATATTTTTTGAAATAAGACTACAGTGTCAGAGGAAATTGTGCTATGAACTTTTTAAATGGGTAAATAAAGTTATAACTTCAGTATTGGTATACATTTTTTTTTAAATTTTAGTTGGTTATTAAAGTCATCTGTAATTAATTTTGATTGGAAAATTAGCACATGAAATTTCCTTTCTTAAATGCTGTGAAACTATTATTCTAAACATTAAAAGTAAATTTTAAATTTACATGCTAACTCGAGTTTCATCCTCGTCCCTTGACTGAGATTTTAAATTACAAGGTCCATCACCAATAGCCCTCACATCAAGGTCGCTTTTCCACTTAGACATGCTAGGCACATGCCGAGAGCGTAAAAGATTTGAGGGTACAAAAAATTGGAAGGTGAAAAAATGAAATTAAAATTATAGCTAACATTTCACCTCCTGGTGAATGAGTGAATCATTTCTGCCCTTAAGAGTAAGAACTGAAATGAGATCTACTATTGAAAAAGGAGAGCTTACAGTTTGATGTTGCAATGCCCTCAAAATGATATTGCAGTGGAAAGTGATTAGAATGATGTCATTAAAGATTTTGTAGTGATCAAAGCTCGAAGAAAACCTTTTTTTTTTTTGTACAAGTACAATGACAGTGACTCAACAAAGAATATAGGTGTGTAAAAGTAAAAGATAATAATGTGGTAAGTGGTGAAGATCATGATAATTAATAAGTTGAAAACAGTTCATACAATAATGTATACTACGTATTGTTATTACAAACGATTTTATGAATTTACTGTACTAATTTACAAAAGGGGGAGTGCGTGATGTTGTAAGGTAAGAAATGAACAAGAGTAGCCAAACCATGCCACTATGCTTTTTGTTACATTTGCCAGTCCAGAACACAGTGGTTCCATAGGTGGTTGATAATGGAAAGACTCTCTAAAAGAGCAAAAACATAGAAAGGAAAAAAGTAAGAGTTATGACAATTTGAAGTGTGCCTAGGGTGCTGGAGAGATTAAAAACGGCCCTGCCTCACATTGTTTTATAGTGCAATATTAATAAACACTCATTCCCAAGTTTTGAATATTTTTACATAAATAAAATGCCAAGGTTATAATTATGTGCTAGTTATTAATTTAGGTATAAAAAAAATATGGGGATTTTTTTTTACTTTGCTAATTTTAGGACTTTTTAAAAAGTTTAATTTATACCACTCTAAATTTTTAGTTTATAGCATATAGGTTGCATTGCATGCTTGAAATCCACAAATCTGAAGTAATCGCAAACAGTGACGTCATCTTGCATATTTTATTTATTTCTGATAATAATGATTAAAAATTATGTCTTGTTGTGAGTGGCAACAGTTTTATGTTGTGTACAAAAGAATAATAAAGGAATAGAATGAGAAGAATGACACTGTTGTTTCAAATGTTTATTTAATTTCTATTTTAATGTTTACTTTTGTAACAGGTTGTCTGGATTTTTATCATGTAATTGCAGTTTTAAAATTATTAAAAATAGTTAGCTGACTTATTCTTTTATTATCATTTCTTCTGTGAAGTGATATATATATATATTTTCTTTCAGGTTTTCAAATACTGCTATCCTCATAAAAAAGCAATATTTAATTATAAATGAGAAACTAAAATTATTGGATATTGGCAGCTGTTTTAATCCATTTTCAAAATTTCCAGAATTTTCTTGTACTGCACTTGATTTAACTCCTGCTACTGAGGTAAAAAACAAAAAAAAAAACCCGTTTTATTTTGAATTTTTTGATTTAAATTTTTTATTCATTTTTTAAAAAAAGATAAAATATGAGAAAAATTCTTTTTGTATAAGGTTTGTAAAATGAAATATTATTTAACATAATGACCAATGCACATTTGAAAACTATGTATTAAATACAGAGAAAATCGTTTAAGATAAAAATGAGGGGACTGAAATATTTTGTCATGTTCAAGGACATTGAAATATATATAATGAAATTAAGTTTAATAAAGTACATTTTATTTATAATGATGTGTAAAAGCATTTCCGTAATTTGCTCTTCTTTTTTAACTTTTGTAAAAATGTAGAGTTAGCTATATCAAAATCTCTGTACAGATTTCTGTTTTCAAAAAAAAAAAGGTTAACCAAACTCATTGATTTTTACTCACACTGTGATGTATCCATAACCGAATTTCAAAACCAACAACTGACTGATGAGAGATTAGATATTTTTGAGTGGCATTGTAGGGGTGGAAGGTGAAGGTAGCTTACATACACAAAATCGGCTCGTGTCAATGGCTATTTCGAGGGTATTTCAAACCCAAGTTAGCCTTTCTACGAAACATGTGAAACTACCTCCTTTCATTTTACACCGGTCTTAAATTTCGCCTGCATGGCTGATATTTCGTCTTGAACGTTTTCGCTTTAAACATATTTCGCTGGAATTAAATAAAGACAAAATGAAAATCTGTACTTGCATTTAAAATAGGTCTATTATAGCAATTCTAAGATTAGCATAATGTAAAAAAAAACAATCACATGTTGAATTTGATGCCATGTCAAACAGTCATTTGTAGTTATTTTATGATGCATGGTGTTTGATATGTTTGATTCTTACTTATCATATATTGCTAAATGATTCACAAATTGTATTATTCAAAGGAGAGATGTTATATTTATGTATAAAGACATATTTTGCTTTTCTGCATTTGTTTTGACTTTATTTGCAACTAGCTCATATTTTTTCCTATATTTTTTTTCTTGATACCTTTCACAAATTGATTTGAATGCTACACTATTTCTTTAAAAGATGTATGCTCATTTGGTATAGTTATAGGTATTGTATTTTAAATATGCAGAATATCAATATTATTTATTAAAAATAGTTTTTGGATCTTTACTATAATTTACTGTTTCAAATAGTACCACAGTTAAATATTACTTTTGCACATGTGTCAATTTTATGCTTCTTCAAAGTTACTCTAAATCTAATTCTTATAAAAAAAATTTCTAGGACGTTCTGCAATGTGATTTCCTACATCTTAAGGTACAGAAAACCATAGATGATGAAAACATTTCCAAAATAAACTTCTATGAAGAAAGTTTCGATGTTGTTGTAATGTCATTGGTTCTTGAATATTTGCCTGCTTCTGAACAAAGGGCAGCATTTTGTTTTAAAGCATGGCAGCTGTTAAAGCAATATGGTTTGTGTATAATAATAACACCTGATTCCAAGAGTGTACATTGTAATGCTCCTATGATAAAAAGCTGGAAAGTAGCCTTAGAGAAAATTGGATTTAAGCGAGTGAAATATGACAAACTTACTCATCTACAATGCATGGCATTTGCCAAAGTATGCAGATTTTCTGAAATTGATATTACAACTTGCAAATCAGTGGCAGATTTGTTGTACATACGTCAAGATTTTAAGAGCTATGATGAAGATTTACCACCTACTGATGACAGATCAGAAGAAGAAAATCAAAATATATGTGACCAATTCTTAGAGCTTCCAAGTGAAGTTTTGTTTTAAATTTAATTTTATTAAGATACACTGCCAAAAGTGTATTAAGTTTTGTGAAAATGTAATTTGTTAAATTTGAAATAAAGCTTTTCTGTTTTACTGTCTGTGCAAATTTATGTTGGATGTAAATGTCTCTAAAAGAATAAAGGGAAAGATATGGCTAGTAAGTAAAAGATTTGTATGGCAAATATTAATTAATAGAATGTTATTTTCTTTTCAAATGAATTCTTTCCCACAATAGTGTGACAAATGTTAGCTCAGAATGGATTTTTTTTTTATTATGCGTGTTAAATTAAATGAAAGTGCTATTTGACCTCAAATGTGATAACTGCATGCATTGTTTTCTATTGTAACCTTTAACCAAGTTTTTCTTTTTTTGATTGTAGAAACATGACTAAAATTTAATTACCTATATATAAAAATTCCACGTTCAGGAGTAAACTTCTAATTTTATTTTAAACACTGAATCCTAAAATTTCATTAAATAAGAATCATTTACATGTTTTTGTAAATTTAATTTTTGTTAGAATAATATTATTTAACAGCCTTTTCTCAATTCTTTTTTTCGTGGCAAACAATACATTTTTACAAAAGCCAGAAGTACTAATTTTTTTAAAAATAAGACTAGTTCATTTATGCCATAGATTTCTCTGCTTTTTTCATAGATCTGAATCACTTGCATAGATATTCAGAATTTCCTCCTTTGCAAAATTAAATTACATTTATAGTGCGAAAAATTTTCGATCTATGAAAATTTGGGCATCTGATGTGCTTTAAGGTAGATTTTTTTGTGTGTGAGAAGAATTTGAAGCTTTACCTAGAATTTGAAACTTTTTTTACCTTTACCTTACTTAAAATCGTAAATATGTTCCAGGAAAACTAATTGTAGTTTGAAAAACTTAAATCTGAAATAATTGGAAGGATATTGTTTAACTAAAAGTAATACTTTTTTATTAGAAATTCTTACTCTATATATAATTATTTAAAAAAAAGTATTTCAATCACTAAAAAACTACATTTGTGTTCTTTTGACTTTGGGAATAAAATTTTCCTTCATAAAATTTAACATTTCATTTAAATTTTGCATGTGTAGCTGCCTAAAAATGCCTTTTTAAACAACTTTTATATAGTTTTATGTATGCTGGTATTTTTTAGCAAAATATTTTTACATAAAATTTACTTTCGTATTTATCTTATGCAGCATTTTTTAAATTGTTCCTTGTACAATAAAATTTTTCTCTTACATGTATTTTTAAAAGTCAATTTTATATTCTTAAAATTTACTAAAAGGAAAACCAAGATGCTTGGAAATTAATTTTTGCTGAAACCTTTATAATGGAGCTTTTATTTTTAGTAATGGTACATTAAAATAGTTTTGGGATTGAGTTTGAATTAAGAAAAGAAATTCATTTAGCTTGTTAGATAAAATTAATTTGATTTTTAGCACCATTTTTTGGTGAAAGTATGTTTGCCACCACTCATTAGAGATCATCAAAAAGTAAGGAACTTAATTTGAATTGCTTGAAAAAATATATGCAATAGCTCATATTAGACAAGAACTCACAATTTGTTTTTATTATACATACACGTATCAAGAGAATCAATACCTTGCATCATTAGTTTAACCTTCCTCCTCTACTCTTCACATCTACACAATATTCTGCATCTTTAGAATTGTATTAGACATCCATAACCCTAGGCATTGAGGCAATTCATTGGCTCGCATTTTCACCTCTACTAGTGGTTACCTATTTCTGCCTCAGCTGTGGCTTAGATAAATGAACAATTCTGCATTTAATTGAAAATTCTTCATTAGTTTTATTGTCAGGATCTATGTCTTTATCTTCCCAGTTACAAGAAAGAGCATTAAATAAACCAGTAGCTTCTTCCACTGTATAGTTCTCACATTTTTTTATGCATTTCCACTGTAAAAGTGAAAAATATTTGCACTCCAGAGATTTTCAGTTTGAAGAGAAATGCTTAAAATTACCAAAGATAATTTTAGATTTTACTTATAGTAATATAATACTTGAAACATTTTGTGTTTGTAAATCATGGTGTCAATAAGTTCTGCATTTATAAATACACATACATGTAGTTACATGAAACAAAGTTTATGCACTGGTAAAAATATTTCCATTTATTTACCTTAATCCAAGTAGAAAGCCTTATTACATGGGGAAAGGGTTTGTTGATTATCTGAAATTATCAATTATTGATATCACAAATGAAGATATAAAATAGTTTATGGTCTTTTAAAAAATTGGCGATGAGTATACTTGCCACCGCCTAAGAAAGGGTTAAGGGCGAATATGAGAAAAGCCCTTAAATATTTCCCCATAATAAACAGTACTGTATAAATCGAAAAATGTGACTTGGAAGTTATTTTTTGTTTTTGTATTTTCAAGTATTAAATTTCATATTTCAAGATTTCAAATCTGGCTATTAAAATACTTTGATGTTTTATGCAGCTCGTAAAATTTTTAAAAATGGCTGTTTTTCTCAAATATATCAATTGCTATTATATATATATATACTCATAAACAAAAAAATTAGCGCACCAAGAAATAATAGCGGGATCGTAACGAAACTTGGCATAAAGGTACGTGTCGGGGAGATATGCAAATGATTAGAAATGCTGCGTGATTGCGCATTACGTACAGCCGGTAGGGAGCGTTTAACGTCGTTCTCCGCGGAGTATAAAACAAGTAACCAAAGCTTGTTTGAGTGTGCTGAATCGTTTACAAAGTAAGAACTGAGGTAGACATGCCGTTTTCGAAGATAATATGGTCAGCTGTCGCTGTTTGAGAGGGGAGAATTATCTGCATGATGGAAGCTGGGTGGTCAGCTAGGCGAGTAGCCGCTCTGATTGTGTTGTGAGGAGATGTTGGGACCAATGGATCCGAGAGATGTCATTTACACGAAGACCAGGTTCAGGACGCCCACGGCAGACCAGTCGTCGAAAAGACCACCACATCGTAAGAAATGTATGCGTACAGCCAACTGCTTCATTGGCTGCCATCCAAGCACAGGTAGCACCTTCATTAGCGGCCCCTGTGACTTCTCGAATCATACGAAGGGGCCTGACTGAAGAACATTTGGGATCGCGGTGCCCATTACGTGTGCTGCCCTTGACGCCCACCCATCGATGCCTCCGTTTGGAGTGGTGGTGCGCACGAGGAAACTGGACTGCAACGGAATGGAACCAGGTCGTCTTTAGCGACGAATCCAGATTCAATCTCAGCAGTGATGACAATCGTGTTCATGTGTGGAGACCCCGTGGTGAACGCCTCAATCCTGCCCTTGCTTTACAGCGACACACCGCTGTCACAGCTAGTGTGATAGTATGGGGTGTCATTGCCTACAATACACGGTCAACCCTAGTATTGATCTGTGTCACCATGACAGCCCAGCGGCATCCATGGTCCATGGCATCCTGCAACCACATGTGTTGCTACTCATGCAATGAGTCCCAGGAGCCATTTTTCAACAAGACAATGCTTGGTCTCACACGGCTAGGTTGTCACAAAACCCTTCCTGGGCCTGCCCGATCCCCAGATTTGTCTCCAATCGAGCATATCTGGGATCATTTGGGACGGCGAGTTGGACATCCCTCGAGTTTGAACGAACTAGAGGCAAGGTTACAGTAAATATGGAACGAAATGTCCCAAGACATACAGAACTTGTATACCTCAATGCCCGATCGTATCGCATCGTGCATTCGCGCTGTAGAGGGTTCAGCAGGATATTAAATCCTCCGTTCTTTTCCCTTTTTCTCTGAAATAAATGATCCTTTTTCTTTGATTTTCTAATTATTTACTTATATCAAAGTAGTCATTGCGTAAATCCAGTTAAAAATATTTGTTATCTTCCAAATTTTTGGTAAAATCCGATTTTACAAGCATTTGTCGAAAAAGATCACCAATTTCCTACGTTTTGTATTGCTTCCTTACTAACTATTTATACTTTTGCACTCGTGTACCTAAACGTAGTTTTCTCCTTGTTTGCAATTCCACAAACTAATTATAATTGAACAATGCAGATAATCATTTATTTGCTTCCTAAATAAAAATTGCATATTTTTTTCGATTTTAAATCATCGTATTATTTAATAAATTCCAACTCCAGATTTATATTCCCAACGTACAGTTTTTTGTCATTCTTGTAAAAAGAAATAACTAAAATTTTTCTTCATTCCTCAAGTTAAGGTGACGACGAGCACTTTTTCAAAAAAGAAAAAGGTGGGGAGGATACACCAAGGAATTTGAAATCACTTTTTGAATATCTCGAGAATGCAAACTTTTCTAGGCAACAAATTTTAATTGATTTTTGCGGGTTTCACTGTGTGTTCTATTCATTTTAAAATCAATTTGTGGAAAACTGAAGAGTAAAGAATACAACATGATTTTTAGATCACTGTAGCATTATGAGTATTTTCTGTCTATGTAGATTTTTATTCAAGTTATTTTATTGGGGATTATGTTTCACACACACAACGGTATAAGAAATTTAGCTCATATCTGGAATTTTGTATAAAATTTAATTATGTAACTTAAAAAAGTGTATAATTTAATACACTTTCTGGCTAAAAGTATCCGCACACCCAATGGTACAGACTCTCAGAGTCCTGAGCAGTGGTGCACACTGGAATTTTTCAAAGGGGGTCAAGGTCGCAAGTTCTACATTCTCGTATTCTCCAATAAGCCGCCAAACATATTCTTTTGATTTTATTGATTGTCGGGAACAAAAAAAATAAATTATGAATAAGAATCAGCATTAATAAAATTATCAATAACAAATAGTTACATTTTGCGTACTATACACATAGGATTATAATCAATCGCAAAAAAATCAAAGGCTATGAGAGCAGGGCTCCCCCTTGTGTGCGCCACTGATCCGGACCACCCCCAAAGCCCTTGATTTTTTCCCCAATTGATTATAATTCTAAGTATATAGTACGTAAAATTTGATTAAGTATTTGTTATTAATGATTAATTTTATTAATTTATGCTAATTATTTATTGAATAACTAGTTTTTTATTGTGTTTTGTTCCCGAAAATCGACAAAATTAAAAGGAGCATGATGCAAGAATGGTGAACTTTCGACCCCGGACCCCCTTGAAAATTCCTGCCTCCGCTACTGGCTGGACTTAACCCGATTTTCTGGTTATAAATTTCGATCCTCCAGTGCCAAGGGGGCCTGTAGATCTTCTGCACCCAGGGCCCAAAATGAGCTGAAACTGGCAATGTTCTCATCACGATCGAAGTTCAAAATTTCGAAGTTCGTTATCAATCGCCTTCTTGTTGCTTTCTAGAGCGATGGTGATATAACTCACTCTCTTGAAGCCTTTTATTTCTTTCTATTTCTAAATATTTGAAAAATTTATGGTTCACTCTTTTTTTTCCCAGAGGAGCAAATTAAAAGTATGTGGTATTCTGATAATTCGCTACGGCCTTGGTCTAAAATAGAACGACATTCCCGAAATGAACTTAGGTACATAGTTTCAATTGTTTGCATACGATTTATATATTAGATCGTATGGTTTTTTTAAGGTTTCCTAAATTGAATAACCGAAGAAAAATCTTTGTTTAAAAAAAGTATATGTTTTGAGTTTTTCTATTTTAATGGGAACAGAAATAAATTATTCTTTTATATATGTGTCTAATCATTGAAAAATTGTAACATTCTAAATAATGTTTATAACTAGGTTCCGGAAGAAGTATATATTATTCTAAGGTAAATCAAAATGTTGTGATATTAAATAGCAAATGTTTTAACAATTCTCATTTGATTCCGTTTTTTGATAAACAATTAGGCACAATTGTTCTCATTTTTTATACAATTTATTGAAGTGTTTTCACCCATATTGGTAAGGATATTAATTGCTCATGAGTCTTTCCTGAAGGCTGCGTGTATAAGGTTGTGACAAACCTATACGGAACTTTATCACTAACCTTCTGAGTCGTCTTTTTTAGGGAAATTTAATTCCCCTACCTATTTCCAATCAGCTCCAAAAAGAGGACAGGATTCTGTAGCGGTATCTAAGTAAAACCAGTACTTAGACATCACACGAAGACGATCGTCTTGGCGTGATCGATAAAGTACTGGCGTTCGGAACGGAAGGTACCCGGTTCGAATCTATACCTACAATTCCTTGTTATGCAGATTAGATAAAGTATTTAAGTCAAACGGAATAGTAAAGTAAAAAGCAGTAGGAGAGAGAGATTGAAGCAGAAAGGTATAATAGTGAAGTTAGAGATTTATTATTGAAGATTTCTAGGTGGATAAATCTCAGGAAGAGCTGAGCTGCAGCGTGGTAAATATTGATTTATAATTAAAGTTTCATTAAAGCTTTATATTAGGAGTGAGTTTAAAGTTAAATGTTCAATAGGAATATCATCGAATATAATTCTGGGATCTCTTACCGCGGTAATCTCTGCGTGATCGATATTCTAATTGTTAATTATTTGGATCATTAAATATTTAAGTTAATATAAAGGAAAGTCCCTTTTAAACCTCATATAGCTAATTTGAATTATTTGTTATTAAAAGTCTTTGATTCTATTTGGGAAAGATAACCAAATAAAGAAAGTTATTCATTAAAATGGCTACTGGTTCTTCTTTGACTCTAAATCATTCTCGTTCTCAAAGTGAGATCCAAGGGGATCTTCACAAGGTGAAGTGACTACAAAAGAATGGCTAAGAAAATCCAACTTCTTTGCAGCATGTTATGTTTTCACAAAGCATATACAGCGTCAGAAATCTGATCTATAGCTGAAAAACGGTTCTGAGCAACGTGCTTTTCTCTACAGTCAAGTTTTCAATTAACATGCACAATATCGATATAGAATGCTATAGTTAAGGAAAAAATATTATCTTTGTTAATAATAATTAAAAATGGATTATGTCCCCCCCAGTTATATACTTCTTGCAATTATTTAACTACTTTTATATTAAACTTTGTGTGAGAGAGATTTTACTATCCATAAATACGTATTGGTGCATGCATGATTAGTGCAGCCATCTAGTGGCGTAAAACTGTACTACTTACTTCTAACAAATTCTATATTCACCATGTGTTTTAATACACTAATTTAAAAAGAAAATACACAATTCTTTCTGGAAAGGAAAATGGATTTATTGTGAGTTATTTGCAATGTTAAGAAAATAAAAAAAAAATCTAATCTTTTTTTTTAAAAAAATTCTCTCTCTCTCCCTGTCAGAGGAAAGAGGCAAAGCTGACTGACTGAAAGACGAATCTAGAGATTAAATAGGGTGAGGTCAGTGGTGTAACGTACACCCCCGCATCGCGGGTGGCGCAGGATTCTAGGGGGCCCAAAGCCTGGCTGCTGCTCAATACCTAACCTCTGTAAAATCCAACTTGGAGGCTCAAAACATGACTTTGCAAGGGGGCTCAAATGTTCTCCGTTACGCCACTGCATGAGGTTCAGTTGCACATACGGGGATAAATAGCTAGATATATTTAGGGAGTGTCAGAGCAGGATAAAGCACGCCGGCGATGTATTCTTAACATTTCTGGGAAAGCGATTGCACGGCTTATAGCAGTTTGAACGACGTCGCGTTTCTGCCTCAGTGTGAAATGTCGAACAATCAATATTTTAGACGACATTTGAATGGTTTTACCTGAGATCGAATCATTGAGAAGATAGAGGAAAACCGAAGTGTGACAAGTGGGGCTGCTGTTAGGACCGGCGCTAGGGGTGGGCAAGCCGGGGGCGGCAACCTTAGAAGGCGGCAAATTGGCTGTAAAATTAATTTATGAAGAAAATAAACCAAGATTATATATATATATATACACACACCCCCAGGAGTTCCACAAGTCAAAATAAAAATTCGAAGAAAAAAAATTAAAAATGTGTATGCAAAATTCTCACTTTTTCTATGGAGTTCTAGAGTTTTTTTTTCTTAACAAGTATTCATTAGTATTTAGAGCCGTGTTTCACAACGCTGGTCTCATGGGGGAAGGGGGAGGGGTAATAAAGAAGAATTTCGGCATCCGGTTCCATCTCTTTCAACTAATTTTCTACAACTGTTTTGTAAGCGTGAATTCGGGTACTTTTGAAAGAGATAGATTTTGGCAGAGATTAGTCTCAACAAAAGTGATGAAAAGCATGGTCAAGTTTGATGAATTAAAAGAAAGGGCTGACAATATTCGTACTGTCACCTGTATGGTGCTCAAGGCCAAAGCCAACGACAAGCGTACTTCTATCCCCTTGCCACGATGAATTTCATGGGCCTCGTTCTGACTACGTCAAACTGGTGGCATTAGCCACAAAAGAAAGGGGCAGAATGATCCTGAAAAAAAGACTCTTTTTCGAAGAAAACTGAGAGAATCTTGTGTCAATCTGACTTCCGAACTAATTCTTTTAGCTTCCTGTGCTTATGCAGACAAGACAAAGTCGGACAACAAAAAAAGGTAACAAAATTTTCATTTTCAAATTCTTTTTTAGATTTTTAAAGTTTAATATCCAGAAATTTTTTCATCATTGCGTAAGATAAAGTGAAAAGAAAAAATTATTTTCCTGCATTTGTGTTCTTTCTATTTTATTTATTTTTCGTTTTACATACATAGATATAGATGTCATCATTTTCGTAGAATATTTTCATGTTGATTAGCATTTTTAAGTTTTCGTTTTCGTAGCTTGAATGTACCATAATTGTCTTAAAACATTTTCGACTGACATTGTTATTCAAATGAAAAATATTATTTGCCTACATTCATTAACTATTTAAAGGGTCCAAATAGCAATAGCTCGTAATTGAAATACAACGTAGTTATATTTATTGTGATGATTTTGTTTTGTAATCGTAATAAATTGTGATAATTTTGTTTATTAATAAATGAACTAGTCTATAATTGCTAAATATTTGATTTATATTGTTTCAAACTGTTAAAAGAATTTTCAAAGAAAAAAATAAGTTAATTTTACTTATATAAACACTTTTTTTTTTCTTTTTATTGAATGTAACATGTGAAATAAACATATAATTTTTCCAATCTATTCTAAGACTGTGTTAAGATAGCCATTATGTAGTAAGATTAAATTTTAAAAACTTGAACAATATTTTTTTTTCATGTTAATGTCATTTTAAGAGGAATTTGCATGATACCTTTTTAATTAAGATATTCTACACCAGTGATTCTCAAAGTGGTCTACATGGACCCCCAGGGGTCTATGATGACCTGCAAGGGGTCCACGTCAGCAAAAATAATAATTTGGGGTCAAGGAGGTGTAAGTGGGAGTCTATGTGATATTGGCTCTCATCACTAGCATAGCTAGCTCTGAGGGGGCCCTGTATCAAAATTCCTTTGGGGCCCTTTTTTAGATAAGGAAGACCTGCTAGGGGGACTGTAGTTACACATGTTGGGCCCCTGTAGCTTGGGGCCCCGTATAATTGATATGGCTGATATGGCAGTAGCTACGCCCCTAGCTTTCATTAAACTGGATCGGGACCATAAATTTTACTTATTTAGCAGATTTATTTACTATATTTAATGTGGTTAATTTGCCCTTACAAGGTGACAGCATACATTTTTTTTAAAAACAGGAACCATTTCAGCGTTTCTTTTCAGAGTTAAACTAATATATATGGTCATATAGAAAAAAAATGTCACATGACAACATTAACTAATCGTGATATGCACCAATGAAGATTTTAAAGTTTAGAAACGGATGCCAACAATTTTGGCCTTAAAAAGGGAAAGCTGTTATTTGTCCCGAATTAGGGAATATCGTGAGGAAATTTTTAATTATTTTTCCTAGTAAGAAGGAGTTTCAGCGCAGTTGCCTATCTCAAAAAAAAAAAAAAAAAAAGAAAAGAAAAGAAACTGGACGCTACTAACAGAGGAAATTTAAGGTTAAACCTGACAAGACTGATACTAAATATTGAAAATTTGTTATTGTAGCGCCAGATTCATCCCTCCCATTAAAATCAATTGTGTGTTGTTTGGTTATTTTATTTAACATTTATTTTATATATTAATTAACTTTTAATTTAATTAATTAACATATGATTTTTAAACTTTTAACTCTATACTTCATTAGTTATAAATTTAATTCTTTTAAAGTAGTAGCAGTAGTAGTGCTAGCTGTCAAAAAGACACTTAAGTTAATAAATTTGCAAAAATTCAATTTTATTAAGCAGAGTCTACCCCATACCGAAAAAACATGGCAAGGGGTCTATGAGACAAAAAAAGCTTGAGAACCTCTGTTTTACACGGACAATTTGAAGGAATATTTAATGCAGTCTAATAATTAACTATGTGTATTATTAATTATAAAAATACATAAAAAATGTATAACATCTTTAAAATATTGTAAAACGTTCCTGTATGCTACTAATAAAGTTCATCAAAATGCATATTTCGAAAAATTTAAATTTGAGTTAATAAATTATCTGCATTATAAATATAATAAATTATCATATAATAAATTATATGTATAATGTAATAAATTCCCATATAATACATTATATGGGAAGAAATTTTAAGAAAATATTTAAAAGACTAAAAAAATGCAAATATTTTTAAAAAGTACAAATATTTAACTCAATGCAAACACATCCTTTAGATAAATAAATTGCAAAATTTCAAGCGTGAATTTTAAATTTCAAAAGACAATTATTAAATAGATAATTAATTTGAATGTATAGTGATAAAAAAACATAGAATTAGCAGCCCTAATAAGCAAACAACAATGACTTTAAGCCTGAATAACTTCTAAAGCATTTTTAAAGTTAAGTTTCAATCTTATTAAAATATGTTTTATTTGTGATTAATACATAAAGGCTTTAATTCTCAATCGTTTAATTTCAACGAATACAAATATAAAATACTTTGAATTCCTATTTCGATATCTTACCAAAAAAAGTTTCAGAACATAACCACTCATCCAAGACATAAACGAGATGCTTTTAATCAGTGTTTCATAGAACACTGATGCACTAAAAACTAAAAAGTCGGTGTTTTCTGTTTACAATAGTTTTTATTTACTCTTTCATTTTACTATTATATTTCTCAAAAATTCTTTAAAATGTATCTTTCGTGATTGTGAAAAGGTTTAAAAACGTTAGTATGTATGTTTAAGAAAAAAATTCTAGTAATAATAGGCTCCAATCTATAGTAATATTTTAAATCTTTAAAAAAGGCAACAATATAAGAATGTCAAAGTTAGGACAAAAGCTTTTTATAAAAAGCTGCAGAAAAAGGATTTAATTAAAGTTTAATTGTTACAGAACAATAACTATTGTAGAAGAATATATATATATATATATATATATATATATATATATATATATATATATATATATATATATATATATTATATATATATATTTATATATATATATACATATATATATATTATATATATATATACATATATATATATATATATATATATATATATATATATATATATATATATATATATATATATATATATATATATATATATATATATATATATATATATATATATATTGCAAAATGTGCATTACAGAAATAAAAATATGATGAACACACAATTTATAAAGTAGATAAGTGATTTCAAACAAAATCGTTGGGAAAGCCGAATAGGTGCATTAAAACCACTAAGGTATCAAGTAGGAGGGATATATGATGCTTTACTTGCTGTTTGTAATAATTCGAGATTGACAACTCTATAAGAGTTGAGGCTTCTGGACTATTACGTTTTGTTAAAAAATTTAAGTTCTTATGCTGCATTGTAATTTGGTACAAAATCTTAAATTGTATCAATCCTATAAGTAAGCTCTTACTGATAGAAGACTATGATTTACCATCTGTTATGGAGCTCTTGAAAAATTGTAAAGACTTTTCAAGGATCTTAGATCGGACACAGCCTTTAATGAAATGCTTTGCGATGCTCGAGAACTCGCCGACGAAATTGACATACCGGCTAATTTTGAGCTCACCTAGACACGTCATAGAGTTCGAAGAAGGAATGTTCATTTTGACTATGATGCACGAGATGATCCGATAGAATATCCTACTTTGAAATATGAGGCAGAGTTTTATTTTTTCACATTAGATAAAGCTATCCTTACACTTGAATCCAGGTTTGATTTGATCAGAACCCCACATCAACTATTTCCAGTTTAATACAATGTTTGTGATTTAAAAGATACTCTCCTCAAAATGACGAACTAAAGTATTGTAAAGATCTAGAAACTGTGTTAACTGATGGGAATTCATCAGATATAAACGCGCTAGACCGGGTAGACGAGATAGCGGTTTTGTGGCTTTGCTAAATAAAAATGAAAGTCCAATCGAGATTTTAAAATTCATATCGAACCTGGATTTTGCTTCAAATCTCGGTATAGTTTTAAGGATATTGCTTACTCTCCCAATAAGTGTGGCAAATGGAGAAAGGAGTTTATCCAAATTAAAATTAATTAAAGAATTTTTACGCTCCACAACTACCGAGGATCGGCTAAACGACTTGACAACAACAGCCATTGAACATGAACTGGCTGTAGAAATTAATGTTAAAGAAATGATAAAAAAAAAATTCTCAGAATTAAAAGTGAGAAAGAAACACATGTAAGTTTTTTTTAACTTTCGGTTCAAATGTATTTTTAATATGTAATTAAGTTTTAATATTTAGTGGCTCTATAATTTGTTTTAGTATTTTTTTAATATCTGCATTTTATAATTATATACCAGAAATGACTCTTTTCTTTTTTTCTGTGCAACCCTAATTTTAATTTAGAGCCAAAAATATAAATAAATAAATTAGTATTTTTTCTAATCAAAACCTCAACATTATTGATAGCAATTTTTTTACTCGCGTTTTATTCTACCATTAAGCATGGGAAGGGTTTAAGTTATCTCCTTTAATTATTTTTTAGAAACGGGCGACATTTTACCTCTTTGCCCGGGGCGGCGAAACTGCTAGTGCCGGCTTCGGTCTCTGTTGTGCAATGGATAGCGCGTTGGGCTTTTAATTTACAGATCATGGGTTTGAATTCCACTTGGGATGGCCTAATTTCTGAGAATGTGATTTCTTTTTCACTATACTATTTTATTAGACCGAACAATTAAATTTAATCAATGAATAAATAGTAATGAAAAAAATAGTCTAATACCCTATATATAGAAAGGAAAATGCAAAATTTCAAGGAAAATCGCCAGAGCGGAACTTGAATTCCCCATTCCTCCACCCGCAAGAAGTGCGAGTTCATTGTCCAATAGGAGACAGAGGGGAATGAAAGAGGAAGAAAATGACTTAAAATCGCATTTCGTTCAGTGGGTATTTTAAGAACAGTTGTTGGGCGTTGCGCTAGTATGCCATAACATCGGGTTCGATACCCACTTTTGCTAAATTTCTTTAATACTCTTTAATTTTCTTCGGAAAATTAATTCGACGGATCTTTTTTATTTTTCATGATCTTCCTTTATTCTTTATTTAAGTATTTTATTTTTTTCGCTTTTAAAAAAGCTGTTTTTGATTTTCTTTTTTTCGTTCTGTGTTTTTCCAATTTTCAACGATCGCTATTTTTCTTGCACTTTAATATTTATATTTTCTTATATAATCTCCTGGTTTTTTTTCTTTACTTTAACTTTAAAGTATTTTAAATTAACAAAGGGCAAGAGTCAATCTGTTACAGTCACTCAAAATCCTAACGATGTGAGGTTATAGCTCGAAAGAGCTAGGTACTCTGGTCATCCACCCAACGATATATTGCGTGAGAAAAAGCAGTTATACAGTTTACAGAGAACTTATTCTGCTTCAGAATCTCGTGAATTTACTGTAGAACAACAACTTGTGATCCCATAAGAGTAATCATCTATTAATGCCTTGTTATTTCGATGTTTGTAAAACTCATAAAATTCTAATTGCATTGTTTAAACACTAGCATAAAAAAATTAATCTAGTCACCCTTATTTATAAAGCTGATATTTCAAAATGTCAGAAAGAGGTGCATAGTTCACTTTATATTACAAGGGTACCATCATAATATTTATATCTGAGTTTACTGTTTACATTAACTGCATAAAGTTGTAAATCTATTTTATAAAATCTCGCAATACCGTCACCTTTAGAATTTTACAGGTCTTTTCTATAATTTTTTTTAATACACTTTCTGAAGACTATGTCTTTCCTAAATATCTCTTTGATTTTTGTTTAATACCATGTTTGTTAATGCCATGCTCTTTTCTAGAAAATAACAGGTGTCTACCAAATATTATTTTACGAGTATATGATTAACTTCTGTAGACATGATGCATGAGCAGCGATGCACGTTAAATCTGTCGAGAGTTGAAACGTCCTCCCGTTGGTGTGGTGTGGTAGTTAGGAGAGGGGGGTGCCAGCTCAGGTGTCGTTCACGTCACTTGACCATGGTTCAAAATTACGTTGTCCGTCGCCAAAAGCCCTCGTGTAGCTGAACAGTGCGATGTTTATATTCACTCTCTCACTCCAGATGTAGAAGTCCTAGCAAATACTATTTGATGGAATTTTTTCGTTCGATTCTTAAGATGACGATCAAGGGACTGAACAAGACTCAAGGTGCAGTAGATCATGTGAAAAAAAATGCAGCAATTCTTACCCCAGGAAATGCACTGCTTTAAAAAACATTCACTCGAAACCTCACTCAAAATGCATAACGTGTAATGAATTTTTGTGTATTAATGAAGAGAGAGAAAAACTGTTTCTTGAATATTATCAAATTAAATTTATGGGTAAAAGCTGCTTTTATGTGTAAAAAAAGTAAATAAATTTTAAAAATTTGATAATTGTTAAAAATAAATATTTTGTGCTGCGAAATATTAGTGTTATCTGGGGTTATTTAGCATTTTTTTAAATTAAAACCGCGTTAAAAAAGTCATTCGATCTTTTCGTATTATGAGAATGTTTTAGTCCTTTGTGGACTGTCGGTACTTTAAAGCAGTGATTCGCAACCCCCTGTCCGTGGACCGGTACTGGTCCGTGGACCAAATAGTGCCGGTCCGCACAAGGAATATTAAATAATTTTCATTTTATATACTGTGTTGTATTTCTCTAGGGTTTTATGGTAATCATTCTATACACCATGTTATATAGCTTAATATTAATTTCTTGGTTTAACTGTATTTTATTCTGAAGGCCCATTTAAAAACAATTAAACTAAAATTATTAAATAAAAGCAATCTAAAATATTAACAATCAACGTCCCCTTCTTCAGTGGGCAGCGGTAAAATTATCAAACGTTGAACCGGTCCTCGGCGATAGAGAAAGGTTGAGGAGCACTGCTTTAAAGTACCAATTTAGTTAATTATCTATAGCGGATTAAATTTCCCAAAATTAAGTATTTTATTTATGTATATCCCTTAATTTTTAATGTAGTGATTAAAAAAAATATTGCATGAAAAAAATTGCAGTAAATCATAATGAGATGTAGATAAAGGATTAAACAGATAAGTACAACGCGATTCCTTTTTATTAAACAGTCTTTACTTAAAGTTTTTGTTGCTGTCAAATGACTTTTAATGGCCAAAAGATGTGGAGAAAAAGATCTTACATTAAAACACTAGTCAAAAGCTATACAGTTATATTAAAGTGATTGTGTTTGAGAAGTTTTTCTCTTATATATATTATTAAAAATAGACTAACTTGCTTTTGATCTTCAAGTAAATTTATTCATGTTTTTATAAAAATCCTTAAGGTTTAAGATAACTTCCTTTCATAACTTACATCAGCATCTCGTTTTTAAAAATAATTCCTTAGGTAAAAAACGTAAGCCTGTAAAATAATTAAAATAAAATAAATAAATTTATCCTTAAATAATCTTAAAAGTGAACTCGAATTAGACTTAAGTGAAATATTAGAAAAAAATACATTTATTCTCAGTAAGCATAATTATATCTAATTACCCGAAGTATTTCGACAAATTGTTTAAAAATTCATTCTTAAACAAATAACAATTGCGTGAAATATTGAAAATAGAATAAGAAATACTGTAACGCACACGGTTTAATTCTAAGACTGAAATGTAGGTGGCGGCACTTGTAGTGGAAGTGTGACCAAACGAAACACTGAGTTACCGTTAGAGGAACTGAATGAAAAAAAATGAACGTTACCCGTCTCGCTGTCCAATCCTGGATTATGTAATTTACCTATATATATATAATTTCCACTTTTTTCCTCTAAATCAGAGGTGTCCAACACAAATGACCTTGCAGGTCACTTCGGAAAACATTATAATCTTGCGGGCCGCAATTAAAAATATGTACCTTTATACAGTGGAGTAAAGGAGAACATTTTGGCCCCCCTGCAAAGTCAGGTTTTGGGCCCCCACGTTGAATTTTACAAAAGGGTAGGCACTTGCGTCAGTCAGGCTTTGGGCCCCTTAGAGCCCTGCCCCCCGCGATGCGGGGGTTGCGGGGGCGTACGTTACGCCACTGCCTTTATATTATATCAGATTTGGAAACAAAAAAACACATTTATTGAGAGAAAATTTAAAACAGAATGAATTATTATTATTGTTTTCATCATTTTTGATGTATACAGACATAGATAATATAATAATGCAATGATCAAATAATGTTTAAAATATTACAGTGTGTGTTGCCATTTACTTGAAAATTACGATGTTCCTTTTGAATTGAACATAACATTAGCTATCTGCCAGTGAAAGTTTCGTCAAAATTGGTCCAGCCGTTTCAGATTGATTGATTGATTGAATATTAACGTCGCACTGTTCAGCTACACGAGGGCTTTTGGCGACGGACCACGTAATTTTGAACCATGGTCAAGTGACGTGGACGACACCTGAGCTGGCACCCCCCTCTCCTAACTACCACACCACACCAACGGGAGGACGTTTCAGCTCTCGACAGATTTAACGTGCATTGCTGCCCTACACAGCGGGTCTTTAGTAGTACTGGGCTCGAACCCGTGACAAAGCAACCCACGGTCCGATACCTATACCACTCGGCTACCGCGGCCACCCAGCCGTTTCAGAGATTAGCCTACACAAACAGACGGACAGACAAAAATTTTAAAAATTGATTTTTTCATATAAGTACCGTATATACTTTTAAATGCATTTAGTAAAAAGCTGTTAATTTCAAATTACAAACAGACACTTCATTTTTATTTATATGTATAGATGAAATAATCAGGTAACGAAATTATAATTTCTAGAAAGTGATTTGTAAAGAAATTATCAGAACAAAATAATAATAAAAAAAGGATGCATAACCTGTTTTATAATTAAAATTAAGATTTCATGCATTTCAATTTAACCTTGTTTGATTTATTTGCCATGATATCTCTTTTTCTGGATATATATCTTATTTAAAATGAATATATACTTTCACACTCATTCTTAACTATGAATAAAATAAAACTGAATTATAGAGTGTTTTTTTTCCAGGTATAGAAGTTTAAGTTGGCATTATTTTCCAAGATGGCGACCGATTTAACAGCTGTCAAGTGATTTATTCTCAGTTTGGTTTGGCAATTCATCAAAACGAGCATCAAGCAAGGCGTAGATTCGTCGAATGGGCCCAAAACGAGATTGCCGTTGTTCCCGATTTTCATAAGCGAATTTTGTTTAGCGATGAAGCGCACTTCCGGTTGAATGGCTACGTCAACAAACAAAACTGCCGCATTTGGAGTGAAGCTAATCCACAAGTGTATGTCGAAACACCGTTACATCCAGGAAAACTGACTGTTTGGTGCGCTTTATGGGCTGGTGGAATCCTTCTTCAAAAACGACGAAGGCCACAACGTTACAGTCAATGGTGATCGGTATAGAGCCATGATTACTAATTTTTTCATTCCTGAATTGAACAATTATGATGTCCAGGAGCTGTGGTTCCAACAAGACGGCGCAACATGTCACACAGCTCGTGCCACAATCGATTTATTGAAAGACACGTTTGGTGACCGCCTAATTTCACGTTTTGGACCTGTGAATTGGCCTCCAAGATCTTGTGATTTAACACCGCTAGACTATTTTCTGTGGGGCTATGTAAAGTCATTGATCTATGCGGATAAGCCACAAACGCTTGACCATTTGGAAGACAACATTCGCCGTGTTACTGCCGATATACGGCCACAAATGTTGAAAAAAGTCATCGAAAATTGGACGTCCAGATTGGACTACATCCGAGCCAGCCGTGGCAGTCCTATGCCAGAAATCATATTTAAAATGTAATGCCACAAGATTATCTTTTGAATAAAAATTTCATGTCAATCGAATAATACATCGTTGTTTTATTGCAATTTAAAGTTCTATACCTCTAACAAAACACCCTTTACAAACAATTTAAATGTAAGTTATAGACAATCGGTATCAAAAATATGTAAGAATTCCAATTTCTCGATTAATCCCGAAATCTTTTGCGGAGAGCACTAATTTATATATTAATATTAAAATTTCATAAATTGTACATAGGATGCAATAGCAATAAGAAAAGTAACATCTAAAATGAGAACAATTTCCTCCTTCCAGAAAGTGTTATTGATTCATTTACATAAATGGTTTTAAAGGTTTCGTTTTTCAGTGTACCTCTCTTGATACCGACAACGAATCTAGTCTATTTTACCCTGGGCGTTTTTTGAATGGATAGTGTGAACTGAATAATAGCTGTTTTTACTACTTATATATATATAAACCAGTTATTATCCTAATTTTAGCCTCTCTAATAGTAACATTTCGGAACCTATAAAATATTGTGATAACTTTTTTGTTCAAATTAATCTTAATAACTGCTTCATATACTATTTGTATTCAAATTAATCTTTAAGAATCTTCTTTCGGTTTCAGGATCGTATTAAATTATTACGATTCCTTGGAATTTCAGAGTATTCCAGTCCCTTCCAACACTTCGCAATCAAATGTATAAGCCAAAAATTAATGATAGGATTGATCCTCCGGCAATACCTTTAAGCTTAGGACATTTAGTTGATAACTATAAAAGATAACTCCTTCGTTGTTCTTTTTATTAGGACTCACCAGCATCAGAAAAGACGAAGAATTTTAAGGGGCAGTTTTATCGTTAGACATCCTTGTGTGTGCCATTTCGTTTGTTCAGTGTTGTCACTTATCTTTGTAGTCACATAGATCAAAGGTTTCCATACTCTTTATCTCATAGACTCCTTGCCATGTTTTTCAGTTTGGGGTAGACCTTTGCTTACATAATAGTGAATTTTTGTAAATTTATCAACTTAAATGTCTTTTTGATAGCTGTGGTTTAGAGCTAGTACTTACTTCAAAAGACTTAGATTTCTAACTGTATGGAAGAATAGAGTTTAAAACTTAAGAAACATATGTTAATTAATAAAAAGTTAATTAATACATAAAATTATTGACCAACAAACAAATGCTTTAAATGGAAGGGATGAATCTGGTGCTTCAGTTACAAATTTTCAACGTTTGGCATCAATCTTGTAAGGTTTAACCCTAAATCTCCTCGGTTAGTATAGTGTCTAGTACGTTTCTTTTTTTTTATTTTGGAGATTGGCAACCGCGTTGAAACTCCTTCACACTAAGAAAAGCACTTTGAAAAACTTTTTCTCAATACTCCATAATTTGGGATATATAGCAGGAGTGCCTTTTTAAAGCCAAAATTGCTGACATCCTTTTCTAAATTTTACTTTAAAATCTCCATTGGTGCTTATTTCGATCAGTTCTTTTTGTAATATGACCTTTTTTTTAATGTGACCATAAGAACTCATTGCCTACTGTAATCTTACTATATTCAAAGCATTCTTCAACTTTGTTCCAAAATCTGAATAAAGGGCATTTAAATGTTGAACATGGATTGAGACGTCATTTTCCTGACAGATTATCTGTAGTCAGTGGAGAAACTGGGAAAATTCGCGAATTCCATTATTGTACTCAGCTTAATTCTGGCAAGAAATGATGAAATGAGGGTCCCTGTTTTAATAACGCTTATGATTTTACCTTGTAACTGCAAATTAACCTCATAAAATTTAATAAGTAAATCTATTAAAAGGTAAATTCTGGTTTCCCCATTTGATTAAATTTTCTTTTAAAATTAAAGTCATGATCTAGTTTAATGAGAATTACTATCGTAGACCCCCGTTTACACTTCATAGACCCCAAAATTATTTTTTCGTTGACATGGATCCCTTGCAGGTCATCATAGGCCCCTGGGAGTCGATATAAGCCACTTTGGAAATAACTGGCGTAGATGGTCCCTGGTAAGAGATTTCCATCTCATTGGTGTGATGTGGAAGCATTGAGAGAGGGGTACCAGCTCATATGTCATCCTCATCACTTGACCATGGTTCGAAATTATGAGATACATCTCCAAAATAGCCCACGTGTTGTTTCACAGGGCGACGAAAATCAAATCAAGAGCTTTTGAGGCTGTATTCGGTCAATGTTAAAGGACACATATTTGGTATATATTTTAAGGTTAAAAAAGCCCAAATATCAATAGCACATTTTTATTTCATTATCCTATTTAGAATACAACATATTTTTCTATAACTTATTACTGTGCTTGAAAATAACTCAATAACTTATTTCCTGTATAAAATATGTTCCATATACTTTACTTCCTATACTAGGGGTGACGAACCGTTATGGATCAACGTGCCATTTTTTCTAAAGAAATGTTTAATGAGATATAGACGTGCCATCAAATAAGTTTGACTTGTGATTATTGGGAAAATAATATAAAACTAAATATTAACAACTCAAAACTCTTTATTTTCTACGAAAAAATACATTTTGTTGCATAGTAATAAATGTTTTAGTTATACGCGTAATTCAAATTAAAGTAACAGTGGTGTGACTTCTATTGTTGCAGATTAGATGAAAAATAACTTATATTAAAGATTGTATGATGTTACTTTTAGCAGAATGAAACTTGATTTGGAGTCATCTGCCAACCGGTTTTTATGTGAGTCTTTGATGTTATTTATCTCTGAAAGTAATGACTCGCTGGCATAGGTAGATGGATATATGGTTAAAATAGCATGGGGGGATACAGCTTCTTTAAGCAGTTGAATGTGTCTGGAATCTAGTTCCATGTTTCCAAAATTTCATTACTGGCATTGACTACGCACCGTGACCGATTATTCACGTTTTTCTCTCTCTCTCTCTTCGAAATACTTAGTAAACTTTGTTATTTTGAACTAAAACGCAAACCATTTTGATCGGCGGCGTGCCCAAAATTTTGTGCCGTGTGCCATCAATAACATGCGTGCCATTGGTTCGCTATCCATGTCCTATACTACAATGTTAATTTTACTTATTAAAGTAAAAAAAAAAGGAAAAAAACTTGCTTTGAAAATTCTAAGGCAGTGGGGAAATAAATAGAACAATTGCATAAAGATAGGAACTTATTTTGATATTGAGACATTTTTTTCCTCAAAATGTGTTCGAAATTTGTACCTGATCCGAGAAATTAAGTGAAAGTAACCTTAAGACTCCGAAAGGTGCACAAATAGGGGGGGAGGACTTGAAACAACAGTATAACAAAAAAAAAAGACTCTTAGAATTATCCCAGAATACGTTTTAATAACTTTCGATGTGTCACAAAAAATATAAGCTAAACTCTTCATCGTCAAAACTGTATTGGCATCTAATTAAACATGAAAAATACATATTTGTAAGTCACCTGCTTAATATAACTGAGATATACTTGTATTGTGTATGTCACAGTTCTCTAAAAATACCATCAGATAATTTTCCTACAAAATTAATGGCCTCTGACGTTTCTCTGGAACCTTAGGTAATCCTGCGAGTTCTTGGGAAAGTGATTCTTGCAGTTGAAATAACAACTATATGTGTAGATCATTTTATTTTAAATATTTTATTTTAATACATAAAATTTAATTTATTTTTTAAATACTTTACTTTTTGAATGTCATAGAGTCCCAGAAAAAAAGTTTTCAGTATAGTTGCTGTCTCTCCCCATGCTTTTTAATAATTGGCAATGTTTTTCTTGTATTTAGGATTACGTATGATCAAATTTGCTTACTGTAGCTTAAGTAACTTAATGATACTGCTATGAGTGAGTGACAATTTTTTAGCTAGTACTATAAAACAATACGAGGGCTATAGGTGACTGACCTCATAATTTTGAGCCTCGGTCAAGTGACGAGGACGACGCCCGAGAAGATACTCCTTTCCTAACAGGGGCGGCTCTAGGGCCGGACAAACCGGACCCCTGCTCGGAGCGGCAAGTTTTAAGGGCGGTATTTGGATCGAATTTTTTTAAAAAAAACTTTTTTTTTGTTACAGAAAACTTGATATATTTTCTGAAGTATTATTGGTTGTGAATTTGGTATTTCATTTAATGTATTTTATTTCCTTATTTTGTACTCTGTAAGTCTATTGTCAGTTTACTGATATGTTGACACTTGAAGGGTTCGAGGCAGGAGTATATGTTAAATCATGAAATTTTTATGTGTTTACACATCTTTCACTTGAACTTTTCCCCATCTTGGAGTGAGGTCACAATAGACATTCCTTTCACCCATACGATGTTCGGTGTCAGCTATCCAAAAGAGGACAGGGGTAATAAGTTTTTGGTAGATAGTGAGGCACAGAAGATGTTTTGATTTAGTCTTGAGTGTAGTTACTATAAGTTAAAATAAACGCTTGTGATCCCCCCATCAGTAGACTCCTTTTCGAAGAGGTTGGCCTGCTGGAATGGGCAATTCCTTCTCGTATATTTTACTCGTTTGAAATAACAACAGATAATTATGTCCTTAATTTGAAATTATTTTGTATTTTTTAGGACTTAAAATAATATATATATATATATATATATATATATATATATATATATATATATATATTGTTATGCTGCCTTTTTGTGTTTACAAGAATTATTCAAGTTTTATAAGTGTGTATCTAAGTGTACCATTTATCTTTTTTACTTATAATTTTTTGCTTTGGTGAGAGGGGTGGCATTTTCTATTTTTGTTCGGGGCGGCAAAACTGCTGAAGCTGGCCCTGCTGCGGTGTTCAGAATTCATAACATTGTCTTACGACTTTGGAGAGAATTTTAAACTACAAGAACAGTTGTCCGATGATTCAGCAGTGGTCATCCACGAGTAACCATGCTAGCGGACAACCATGATATTGCCCTACAGGCCAGAGAAACAGACGGCAGGCAGCGTGAGTTCGGTAGAGTCAGAAATAGCTAAACACATGGCACAGGCGATTGGATGATCGAAAGCGTTTTACCGTGGCCAGGAAGATGTTTAGGAGGGGTCTGTTCATCCAACGATTCATACGGTGTGTGTCTTTAACGCCGGATCATCATTCTGTGGTGCCATCAGAATTGAACGAATAATCAACGGGGTTGAGAACTCCTTACAGATGACAGCAAGCAGATTTAGTATGCGTATACGATTCTGGACGCATACTTATCTAGAGAGAGCAGCAAACCCTCAATTACCCATCCGATATTATAGAAAGAGACTGATTTACAGTGTCCTTTTTTGAGGAGGCGTCATAATTGGTTGCTGTATCGACCTTCAAATTTTCGAAGTGATTCAGCCACCAAAACCCGCTATAGTAACGAGACTCTCCTTCCACATATGAGTCTTTTTAAAGGCGTTGTGGGTCCACGGTTCCTTTTCATGAACTACAATGCATCAGCTCATTGAATAGTAGCTGTAGAACTGCTGGGAAGTGAGGATATTGGGCGCATGGATTGGCCGGCAAGGAATGTGGATCTAAATCCACACGTATGGGACTTTCTAGGGAGACGCTTGGAAGCATGTAACTTACAACCAGTAATGATTACGAAGCTCCGATTGGTGGTACAAAATTATGATTGAAAATTGGGTCGCAAATATTAGAAGTTTGAGAAACACTGCTTTACGGAGAAGAATTGCATAAAAAGAAAAATGAAAATGGTAGTACACATAAAAGATTAAAATAACAATAATAATATATACATATACATCGTAGGAGCTCGAAATGTCCATGTTACGACCGGAGGGTTAGATTCCTCCCCCCCCCCTTTGGGGTAAGAGAAGAATTCATTCAATGTCTGGGGGCGAAGGAGTTTAGACCTGTCTGAGTGTTTTTCTTTAAAATAAATGTTAATATATATATATTTACATGTTAGGCCCCATGTCTTTAATGTGTCCATGACCATTCATAGGATCAAAACATTATTTATATATAGTTATAAAAAGCGCAGGTTAGTTGCTTTTCTGAAACAATTTTTTTAATTACAAAATGAGAATTTTTACACTTAAATATAAATACCAATAAACTAAGCATGCGACTTCTTTTCTGTATTGTCACAAAAATCTATATTTGCTGGTTTGTGATTCGGTTAACAAATCTGACAAAAAGTGACCAAACTATGAGCATTTTTTCAAGGAAATGCCTGTACCAGGTAGCAGTCTTAATTGTTTTTTGTCAGTTGTATCTATCTTTTTTATTTCATTACAAAAAAACACATAAATCCAGTTATAGTAGACATAATAGCTGTAACATACTTATCCTCTTTCTGAACCTACTGAATTACTTTTGAGCGAGTTTTGAATTTAAGCTGTTTTTTAGAATTTCAAAACATAACAGTTTATCGATTACTTAAAATATGATCGATCCATTACTTGATTAGTCCATATTATTTCACATGTTTCATTATTAATCCATAAAAAAGAATTCTAAAATGATATCATATTAAAGTCATTGGGCAATATAATTATAAGAAGCTCTTAACGTACTATACGGCTGTAGGGGTTACTTTTATTTACAGAATTGGGAAGATGAAAGATTTTTGCACTAGTTAGTTGTTATAGTTTCTTATTTTATTGGCTAAAAAAAAAGCAATATGTTGCTAAGCTGATCCAAACTTTCCTTTATTTATAAAAAAGTTTGTGTCTGTTAAGTAAAAAACTGTAAATGCAAAAAAAAGGAAAGTAAAAATATTTGTAGAACGATTATTTCTTCGGAATCGTACTGCAACGTAAATTACACTCTTTTGCAAAAAAATCGAAGCACCAAGAAGGAGTTGTCCAATTGTGATAAAATTTCGCAGGTAAAGACATCTTGGTTGAACATGCAAATGATGAAAGGCCAAGAACATGAATTGCGGTCGTAGAGCGCATTTCTGCTGAGCAACTAGTAAAGTATAAAACCGGTAATAGAGGTGTAAAATATATCTTTTTTCGTTTTCACCGTTGTGATTCCCCAGAGAACAAATAAATGATGCCATCACGATGTTTTCGAAGACCTTATAGACAACCGAATGTCTTCGAACGTGGTCGCATTGTCGGAATGCGTGAAGCTGGGTGGTCATAACGAGCAATATGTGTCGTACCCTACAACATACAGACACCGCTGTGCAAAGGTGCTGGCAGCAATGGTTGCTGCGAGGAACTTATCGACGAAAATAAGGCTCTGGAAGGCCAAGATGCTCAAATGCGAGGCAATATCGAATGATTTTTCGACAGGCCCGAACTGCTCCAACGGTATCATTGTCTACTATTCAACGTACTACAGCCTCTTCACTACCCCTCGTAGTACATACCTTCCACCATTTCACGGCGCTGGGCTGAGGCGGTGTTACGCTCACAGCGGCCTTTAAGGCCCGTTTGCCTTTGAGTACACAATATCAGCGGAATCGTCTGCAGTGGTGTCGCAGCCGATCATCATGGTTGCCATCAGACTGGCATCACACAGTGTTCAGCGATGGATCCCGCTTTACTTTTGAAGCAGATGACCATCGTCGTGTCTTGACAGCCGGGGATAGCGGTCTCAATCAGCGTTTGTTTTATAAAGGCATGCAGTCATAACCTCAGGTGTGACGCTGTGTGGTGTTATTTCATACGACAGCAGATCATCTCTAGTCATCCTCCATACATCTTTAACAGTTCAACGACATGTTGATACTATCCTGTGGCTGGTTGTATTACCCCCAATGGCACGTCATCCGGGGGCCAGGTTCCAACTATAGATAATGCCAGACTACATAGCACTCACATATCTGTGGACTGCCTTTGTGCTGTTAACACTCTCCCTTTCCCAGCAAGGTCACCAGACCTTTCACCAACCGAACATTTCTGAGACCTGGTAGAGCGTCAGATTCGAGCATCCCAAAATGTCATAGATCTGGAGCAATAAGTAGTGAATGCCTGGCAGAATGTATTGCAAAATAATATTAGAAACCTCTTTCATCGTTTACCGAAGCGTATACAAGCATGTATCACCGCCAGGGGCGGTTCCAACAACTGATTTGAACATTCAAACTGCAAATCGTGAGCCATGGAAGGGCCCTATGGCCTTGATTTTTTCATCGTTTTATCATCTGTGTCTGATCTGTATACATACTTATAATTTCATTAAAAACAACTACTTCCTTCATGGGGCTTCGATTTTTTTGCAAAGGAGTGTATGTAATCCTCAAACAGCTAGAAATTTGACTGAAACAATTCAGTCACTATAGTAATTGCATTTAAATGACATCAACGATAAGATCGAAAAAAAATTTCAGTTATATTCTTAGAAAAGGAAGTCCCTATACAAATAACATTAGGCAACACCAAAAATATTTCGTGCTCAAAAATAGTTTATTATGAAGTATTTAGGCCCGCTAAACACGAAAATGACCATAAAAACTTCAGATTAGCTCTTGATTTCAAGAATCAGAACTCCTCCTTAATCATAAATAGCTGCATTTTCACTCATCTTTACTTTTTGTGTATAAGCTTTGCAATGTTCATTTAAGCGGGTAGATGGAAACACTTATATCAGGATCGATTTTTAATTTCTACGAACCTCTGCAGGTGTGTTTTGAATGTAACCTACAGCGTCAGTATAACAAAGAACAGAAAATAGTGCACAATTCAAGTAACGATTCCCCACAGACTAAATCAAGCAGAATCGAGTGACCTGGAAAAAGATCTTGACTTGCCAAAACAGAAGGCAGAGCTTCTGTCATCCAGACTGCAGCCATGAAATCTATTTCTATCAGACAGTCAAGGTTACAGAGTACAGGTCTGGTGAAAAGAAACTTCTTCATTTCTTTGAGTTTTGATTGTTTATCTTATTGTTCATTTCTTTGAGAAGAAAGAACATGGGGTTGCATATGTATTGATGACAATGGTTTGATGAATTCCATGAACATTAGTTATGATCCAAATAACCGAAGGCTTTTTATATGCTCTTCCAAGCTTAGTTTGAAAGCAGTATTACTACACAACAGCAACTTTCTTCCTTTCGTTCCCATTGGACATCCCATTGCCGTGAAGGAAACTTACACAAATGTGAAATTACTTCGTGAGTTAATAAAATACGAGGATCATAAATGGCAGATCTGTGGTGACTCAAAACGCGTTGGTTTACTCATGGGAATGCAGTTAGTCTATACCAAGTTCTGCTGTTTTCTGTGTTTGTGGGACAGTAGAAATTGAAAATCGCACTACATGCAAAGCAAATGGCCGTCCAGAAATCTAAAATCCGGTGAGAGAAATGTACCAAATGATTCTCTAGTAAACCCAAATGACATTCTGATCCCCCCTGCACATTAAGCTGGAATAAATTAAGAACTTTGTGAAATACATTAACAAGGATGGAGACGCTTTCCAATACCTTGGATTAAAATTCTCAAGTTTGAATGGTGCAAAGATAAAGGAGGGAATCTTCATGGGACCTCAAACACGCAAAATCATGAAGGATCCCAATTCTGATAAAATTCTAGAAGGGAAATAGAAAGCAGCCTGGGAAGCCTTTAAAAGTGAGATACGAGGATTTCTAGGCAGCAAAAAAATGAGAACTGTCAACAGTTGGTGAAACAACTCCCTCTAAAGTTCCTTGACATAGGATGCAATTTGTCTCTAAAGATTCATTTTTCATAATTCCATCTTGATATTTTCCCTAAGAACTTTGGAGCTGTAAACAGTAAAAGGTTTCATCAAGATATCGCAACATTGAAACGTAGATATCAGGGTCGTTGGGATGAGTCAATTCTCACACACTACTGCTTAAGAGATGCTCGGGCTTCGACATACAAGAAGCAATCCAAAAGGAAATGTTCACGGGAAATAAACTAAAAAATACTGCTAATTTCTGATATATGAACACAGTTTCGTGAAACATGACTTATTATGCTGTATTTATTAGTAATGTTTTGTTCTTCAAATTTACCCATAAATTGGTGGATGAGCTGTTGTACATTTTAAAAACAAGAGCTAATAAATAAATTTCATTTACATATTCGTTTTTTTCAATCCAAAATTAGTAAGAATAGCATATTTAAAACTAGGAAACAGACAAATAGTTGCTTTTTGTTGCCTAGTGTAATTTTACCGCGCTAGTACTTCTTGTGAAATAGATTCATTTTAAACATAGTATGATCTAAGTCAGTGATCGGCAAATCACGGCATGCGAACCGCATGTGACTTTTTGTGTGCACAGTTGCAGCTAATCAGTTTTCTGCCTCTAAGTATAACTAATGAAATACGAGGGTGGTCTGAAAAGTTTCCGACCTAACAAAGATTAAAGACATTTTTTCCGAATTTTTTGTTTTATTTTTCAACATAGTCTCCTTGTAACTCTACACACTTCTCCCAGCGATGCTCCCATCTCTGTAATCCGTTCAAATAGTACTCGGCGTTTATCTCTGCAAAATAATTGTTCACGAAAATGATTGCCTCTTCATTTCAAGAAAATCTCTGTCCTCCGAGCACAATTTTTAAATGAGGGGAAAAAGAAGTTGCTTGGGGCTAGATCTGGTGAGTACGATGGATGGTCAAGCAGTTGAAACCGTAATTCGTGGATTTTCGCCATGGCAACCACTGAGGTGTGAGACGTTGCGTTGTCTTGGTGAAACAGGATTTTCTTTTCATGCAAATGTGCCATTTATTCGCAAGTTCTGCCTTCAGCTTGTCAAGTAATGATGCGTAGTATGCTCGTGTAAGGGTTTTTACCTTTTGAAGATAATAGATTAAAATAACTTCATGACTATCCCAAAAAACAGTCGTCATCACTTTCCCAGCCCAAAAAATAGTTATTGCTTTTTTTTGGAGCTGGTTCCCCCTTTGCAGTCCACTGTTAGGACTGTATTTTTTGTTTTAGGCGTATAATGGTGTAACCAAGTTTCATCTATAGTAATAAATCGGCGCCAAAACTCGGATTTATTGCGTCTAAATGCGCCAAAAGAGTGTTTGAAATGCTCCTTCGAACACGTTATTGGTCTAACGTGAGCAAACGCGGCACCCAACGCGCGGACAGCTTTCTCGTACCTAAATGTTGATTTAATATGTGGCAAACACGTTCTTTTGACATGTTCATAAACTTTGCTATCTCTCTCACTTTAATTTAACGGTCGTCTAGCACCATTTGGTGAACTTTGGCTATGTTTTCGTCGGTAGTTGCAGTATTTGGACGTCTCGAACGTTCAATGTTTCCCAAGCTCTTACGGCCACGTTTAAATTCAGCTGCCCAAGCTTTCCCTGTGGTAAATGATGGTGCAGAGTTCCCATACACAGAATCCAACTCATCTATGATCTGCGTAGGCGTATTGCTTTTCAAAAACAAATACTTAATGCCCCCTCTATACTCGTTTTTGTTCATTTTCACAAAAACACTCACATCAACTCACTCAAACGACTATTACATAACAACTGTGCATCCAAAATGGCTGAATCTTTGATGCGTAACTGTCAACAGGTGAACAACGAAATTCACTAACTTTTATTGACAAGTGCTGCTATCTTCACGTTGAGGTCGGAAACTTTTCAGACCACCCTTGTAATTATGTCTACTAAAATATTAGATATCTTTTTTTCTTTTTTTCTTTAAAATTATTTATTGAAAAACATACTTGTATTTGCAAATACACTTAAATATTTGACTGGCCGACTACCCTAAATTAAATTAGTTTTTCCTGTGTTAAACTGCTTTCCATTGTAACATAGCTTATGAAGAATCAGTCAAAATATTGCAGTTAGTTCTAAAAAGTAGTAAAAGTTTAATTTATCTGTAGAAATGCCACTATGAGCAGATACTCCTAAAATGGTTTCCAGCAATGCTTACATATTTGCACCAATGAGATTAGAAGCACATATGAATGGACAAGAAACCGCCAACACTTAATGGGTACTAAATGGCTATCAGAGCCAGAGGCGGATTAAGGTAGTTGGAGGCCCCTAGAGTGGTAAAAGGTATGAGGCCCATGAGCTCAAGAGTCGAAAATTGAAAATAATTAAAAGTTTCGTTGACCTTTAATTCTCAAAAAAAAAAAATGAAATTTATTGCCAATAATAAAACTCAACGACTAAAGAAAAATCTTAACTATATTTTTTTAAAAATTAAAACTTCCTTACTAAAGAGCTTACAATTTACAATACAACTTTACTTCTTGATTTCTCTTTGGAAAGTTCATCAGTTATTTTTGCTGTATCTATTTTGTCCAAAACATTTTTTTTGTTCTATATATAATACGGCCATGTTATTCCCTTTTTTGTCTCCTCTCCCTTAGTACTTCTTAAATAGTTTTTAACACGTTTTAAAACTGAAGAAGATCTCTCACCTGATGCACTCAATGTCGGTATTGTAAAAATATTTTAAAAAGTATCCCTACATTAGGATTTTTCTTGCAACTCGATAAATTTCTACCGGCGTCTTCATTGTATCTTTGTTTTCTTTTTAAAAATAGTAAAAATTGATACACAATTCATATCGTCAAAATTAAAAGATTCGATATCGTCTTTAAAGTTTTTGTGTAAATTTCTTCTTAATTTCAGGTAATAATCTCTAGTAAAAAAATGCAGTTAAGTGTTCTAAAACAATTTCATAACTCTCAGCTCTTCTGTTCTTGCCCTATCGCATATGACATAAAAAGAATTCACTATGAAATTTTCCCTTCTTTCAAGGATTCATAACCGACTTCTTTACTTTCACCGAAAATAATTTCTCTCATTCGGTGCCAGTGAGCTTGTTTAGCTTCCTCTTCAAACGATAGCCTTGATAAACCAGTTGTTCCTTGTTTCATTTTTCCAAATTCATTTTATTTCTGAAATTTTGGATATAATTTTTAGAGATTTTAGTAGACTAGATCCTTTCAGTAATTCTCACACTCAACTTATTGTAATGATTGCTAGTAACACATTTATTTCTGGAGTATGGTATTCTAAATCATGGTCATTAGGGAAATTTGATATTTATCCATGTGTTTCAAAAGGGAATTTGCCTGTAGTATTGGGGTCTATTTTCACTCATTCGTATCACGGATTTTAGCCAGGGCCCCTTTTATTAATCTTTATCTTGCTATTAAGACCTAATTCAACTAGCTTGAAATAGTTTGCTAGGGATATATTTTATCACATAGCTTCGTTTTGTTTCATTAATCTTCATTAGTAAAATACATGATAGAAATAAAATTCCCATTACTAAGTAAGAGTTGTGCTTTATTAACGAAATTTGGTTGGCATGTTTACACATCTGAAAGATAACTTTGATTCAAATTTCGTGTTAGGCCCATAAGTGTGGCGCTAGTTGCGCCATTTTGAGGATGTGAATCAAGTGCACTTAAAATATGCACTGTAAAGTTCCTGATTGTTATCTATCATTGATATTTGACGTAATGAGTTGATGTTAGCTCAGAATGACTTAAAGAAGACGAAGAAGCCATTATCAACAGCTCGCTGAATTTAAATGAGGGAGTATAAAAAGGCGGATTTTCTTTCCACGATATTGTAGAAAAACTTGGTAGGAATGCATCCACCGTGCATGATTTTTGGCAGCAGTGATCCCGGGAAGGCATTAACTCAAGAAAAATATGGTCTAACCACGCACGGATCACTACTGGTTGAAAAGATTGCCACATTCACCACATGTTTAGGGAACAATGTAGTGCACCTACAGCAGAAATTACATTTTTTTTTACGGCCGAAAGTGACACAGTGAACTGCAACGTATCAGTCGTATGAGAAATAGTTCCCAGCTAGACTCCCTTTAGCGTTTATACCATTAGCTCCAAATTACTGATATTTGCAACTTCAATGACATTACGCAAGAGATCATTGGAGAGTGGAGTGGCAATGTGTTGTATTCTCCGATCAAAGCTGTTTCTGTCTTGAGGCGCCTGCTCTGTCATCTCAGCGCCTACAAACAACCTTTCTTTGGCCTAGACACACTGGGCTTGCACCGAGAGTTATGGTCCGGCATGAGCAATTTTCTTTGATTGCTGTAGCATTCTCAAGGTCAATTCACACAACCTGACTGCAAACTTGTACATTAGTCTGGTGGCTCAATTTGTTGCATTTATAAACATCATTTAAGGGTTGTTTTCCAGCAGAATAACATGCACCCTCATACCTTGTTGTCTCTGAACATGCTCTATAGAGTGCCAATGTGTTATCTTGGCCTGTTAGATCACCATATCTTTCTCCAATTGAGCATGAATGGGAAATCATTGGACGGCAATGGCAGCGTCATCCACAACCGGAATTATATAACCTTATATTGACCGATCAAGAGCAACAGGCATGCAATTCACTCCCAAAAAATTATATCCAAAACTTTTACGATACATTGCATACCCGTTTGCATGATTTCATTTAAAATTCTGGTGGTTATACTCCGGTTTTTGATGTATCATCATTTCAAATTTGAAGTGACTCCTCTCACGCTTGCATTAACCAGTGATCTTTAATCACACACACAATTAAATATGTTGTCTATACAAATGTATCGCCGAAGTTTCGTAATTTTTTTTGCTCTTGGGATATTTTTTCCATCAGTGGAAGATGCATCTGAGAGTAACTATGCACGGCTGTGAACTAAAAACGAATTTGTGTGACTTGAATATTATTCATTTGTTCCAAATAAAATTTGTGCCAAAAATACTTTTGAAAATTTTAGAACAGATAGCAACTATAGAGACATACGGAAGTAAGATGGCTAAGGCTGCTATACGACTCAAATCCGTGGAAATCATTGAGGTTGTAATATCGGTTCAATATCTTTTTGTTGCAAGTTGAATTTATAACAGGACTCCATCAAGCTGGGGACCCCTGATCGGAGTCCCCCCCCTCCTCCACCTTCCCGTCTTGCGCAAGTGTATCCATATAAATAACTCTCTCTCTCTCTCTCTCTCTCTTTTATAGTTTAATTAGTTTTTTCCCCTTACAAATTGGCTCTTCTGCCTCGAAATTTTACTAATTCCTTGACTAAGTTTTCAGTTAGTTTATATGGGGAAATCTTAAATAAGATTGTGACGGGGCTTTATCGCGACTTCCACTAATTGTACTCTTGGGATTCTTTGGGACCAGAATGGCAATTCTTTCCAACCAACTCATGAAGAGAATGTGTTTATGTAAATTACGAATCATATATATTGGAAGGTTAGCATTCGCGAAGATCGCTAAGTGGAGAAGTAATGCTAGAAGTGATCGCTAAGTGAAGTAAGATAAAGTCTAGAAGAGGAGTCTTAATTCTGGGAGTTGGCCTAACATTGCCGGTGTAGATAAGTCAAAAGTGGGTCCGAGACCAGCGGAGCATTGCCTAAGCCAGAGCCAGCCAGATTAAAGGTTTTATCGACGTTTTATGGACCGCAGCTGTTTACCCAGGAAATAGCGGTAAGATAGTTCATCCATCTAAATTATAAGGATAGTACGGATACTATTAAGTTAGGAATTAATATATAAATATAGATTCAGTTGTTAAGTGCGCTAATTATCAGCAATACGTATTGCGTCTACTCACTCTTGATCAGCATCCTCTTAGACTAGTATTGTTGTTGTATTATATATATAAATTAAGATAAGAATAAACTGATTTTATTATGACTGAGTTTAATGGTACATCCTTCGTTCCCTTAGATGTAGGTCGCGTGGAGAGTGGAGAGAGGGTATCCCCAACGGAAGGGATACCACAAGATATTCATTATTATTATTATTGACTTGTATTAAAAGGAGTCAAAATCATAAAACGAAATTATAATATAGCCGCACAGAAATAAAATTCTAGGGGAATTCTAAACTTAAGTAGCTATTTCATTTTATTAGCTATTTAACTCTCTCTTACAATACTTATTTCTTCATATAATAAAAGATGACAGTAATGATGCTGCCTCTTATCCTTGACTTGAAGTATATCCAGGAAAATCAACCAATTATTAAACGCCACCTTGTACAATAAATTATGATTAAGAATTTTTATTTCACAGCTAACATGTCCAACTTCATATGTAAATATTTTTGTTGCTTACAGCATTCAGATAGTATATTTTAAGACACTACTTAACGCACAAAAGATTTAATAAAATATATAAAAGTAAGTTACGAATAGCTACATATATACTCTCTCTCTCTTTCTCTGTCTTTCTGCACACACACACACACATACACATTGAACATTAAAAATTCATCTTTTTAATGCGGTTTTTTTCGTTCTATGAAATCCCATTATAAGAGTTGATTTCAAACAAAATTTTTAAAAAGTCTCTGACGTTTATTTGGATAAGTAATAATAATTTTTAGTTTAGTAATATTTGTTTGTATTTCAAATATTTGGAAAGAAAAATAATCTAGAAAATAAAATTTTTAGTTTTCATGGAAGCTTTTTATTACTAAGAGCTGGTTTAATGAATGACTAATTAATAGGAATTGGGGAATATTCTTATATAGAAAAGAGAGAGAGAGAGAGAAAATAAAGCCATTTACAGTTTATTTTTGTCTTTTTTTAAAATTATTTTTTGCACTCTTATAATTAATGAACATTGAAATATTGTATCTCCTCTAATTGTATTTTGAATATAGATTCATGTTAATGAAAAAAATAGAATAACAAAATGAGCTTACTTTCAGATCTACTTTCAGTATAATTAATACGGAATATTACGAGCATATTTTTCTGAGATTTTTAGATTGACAGAAAAAAAAAAGATTTTGAGCGTAGCCTAATTTCATGGGCATTCAAAGCCTTAATATTTAAGATCCTTTCCTTGCAAGCGTATTTTTTTCTCCAGATATTAGAATGGCGTGATTCTATCTAAGAGAAAAAGTAACGAGTTGTACAATGAAAGGCCTTTTTTGATTTGTTGTCAATAGAGAGAGAGAGAGAGAGGAATGAACTATTTACGGATTAAGGTTCTCTTGGCGTTTCTTTTCGAATATCTTTTGACCTGTTAGAGCAACCTGTTGCGTGCTGTTCATTGTTCCTCTCTGTTGACCACAGAACAGCCATATGTAGGAAGAAGTTCGTGAGGGGAAAACAAACGGTAGGTGCTGGTGCATTCCACGCCTTGTCATATGACCGGTGAGAATTCATTATTAAATTCAGCTAGCTGCCTCTTTGAACTTTTTTGTTCCATAGGTACTCGTTCAAAGGTGAATAAGCAAGCAAGGTTTGTGTTGGGGGTCAGACGCATCCTACAGATGAAAAGCCCTATGCGTAACATTCGATTTAAGAATTCAAAGGCTTTTTTTGCCTTTTTCAAAAGACCTTATTGCTATGAAACACGCAGCGAGTTGTTTAAAATGCACAGTGAAACACTGTATGTTTATATAATATATATATATATATATTATAAACATACAGTGTTTCATATTATATATATAGTATATATATATATATATATATATATATATATATATATATATATATATATATATATATATATATATATATATATATATATAAATCAACAGTTTTAATCTTTTTTATTAAACAATTATATGATTTGGTCAATACATACTATTTTTTTAATATTTATAGTAATCTGATGTGTATTATTTCGAAAGCAAAATTATAAAATTGTTCATCCTCTTAAAATTAAATAATTTACAAGTTGTATTTTTATCGTGTCACGAAATGTGCCGTGAACAAATTACAAAAAAATATTGCTTAGTTGAAAAGATGTGTATAAAATCAATTTCTGTGCAATCTTCGTACTGAACAATAAACATCAAATACGGTAATATTGTTAATTCAAGTATGAACCAATCACAGAAGCGGAAAACCTCGAGGTAATTCCCATATGAAGAAAACACTTGAAATATAAAAAATAAACTTTGCCTTTAAAAAAACAAGTTAATTACAGCTATGTTATTGGCAGATCCATAAGCAAATGCAAATAAAAAAAATTCGTTGAAAATTCAATTAAAAATTGCTAAAAACAAATTGTTTAGTGGAATTTAAAGACAAAAATGTTTGCAGCACTTTTAAACATGCAGAACTACATTCGGTAGTTTATTTGTACTATTGATGAATAAGGAAAACAAACTGAAATAGAGCGAGGTTGAAGGAAGTTTTCGTAACTCAATGCACGGGGATTCTTGATTCTGTAATTATCTCCTAAATAATTAAATCTAGTAATATATACATTTTTTTACTAGTATTACTTTTTAGTGGAGTTTCATTATATGTGTCATCCCTTTGTAGATTTTTTTTTCTTTCTGAGGAACGTGCTCTTTTAAAAAGTGTGAAATAACGAGTGTTGAAGAGCGAAGACGTACTCACAAAGTCATGTCCAGTTTAAAAAATGACATAAATATGGATTGATTGATTGAATATTAACGTCGCACTGTTCAGCTACACGAGGGCTTTTGGCGACGGACCACGTAATTTTGAACCAGACATAAAGATGGAAAGAAAATACTAAGGCTCTTATAATCACTGGTTAAGATGCGATTAAAACTGATATGGAAAGTTGAATCTCAAATATTGAAAGGTTTAGAACCCCACTGATTTAACAAATTGAACTTTTTGAAGAACTCTAATCCAAATGAAATACTAAGATTGTAATCTTTTGTAATCAAAGCTTGAAGAGGAAGATTAAAAACAAATTATTCTGGTTTTTCGCTTATGAAGTAGAAAAGCTGTTAAAAGATTACTCTACTTTCTAATGGATGCTGTACGTTACGCTTCTTGAATTCTATTTTAGGGAGTTTTCTTAAAAGAGCCTTTTACTGTGACCAGTTTAAGTATAAGACCAGAGTTTAAATCCTAAGAGCAGATCTTAATCGTATTATGTACTGTAAGCCTAAAATATGAACTATAACCCATGTTTTTTTCTAATGAGAGAGCTTTTTTCATTGCTTTAAAGCGAGGAATTTCATTGTATAAACTAGAATTTTTAATTGTAATATGTCAGTCATGCGCATAATTACTCTAATTGCAAATCTCGGACAGCGCGTATGATTTTATCCCTATTAAAAAGGGGGAAAAAAACATCTTGTGGGATGTAAGCTAAAAGTACAAGGCGATGATTTCTGATGTAATGTGGTGGTATCTTCAAAAGCCAGTCTCAGCCTCCCGACAAGAATGATCACTTTTGTCTAGTTTGTTACGTGCTTACGAATCCATCGATCGCTGGTTCTAATCTCCGACAATCTAAATAATTAGGATTACGAATATTAAGACACACCATTTAAAAATTCATTAGTTAAATGGAGAACAAATGAATAAAAAGTTTATAAATTACGTACATACATGCATTAGTTTCAACGTAATGATATTTTTAATACTTTTCTGACAGCCTGCAAATTTTAAGGAAAGAATTATGTCATTTAAGCTATAAAACTCGACTTCTGAGAAATTTACAATGTCCTCTGTGGATCAATTTTGTGGTTAAATGGAATATAAAGGCTTCCCTGGATGTGAATGTGAATGTGAATGTGGGGTTTAGTGGCGCAAGGGCCAAATTTGGCCAAGCTGCGCCAAAAGGCTTCCCTGGAAAAACTTTTCAAAGGGAACTCTTTTGAACAGTTCTGAAACATTTTTGAGGGAAAAAGAGAAAATAAAAAACATTAAGAATCAACAAAAAAAAGTACTAAGGTGACTTGTTGGTTGCCAGAGTTCCAACTTGTATTTTTTGTGGTTGTTTTGAGGTACTTTCACATTTAAACACGAAGTTATTTTAATTCATCAAGTAGGGTTTCATCTACGATTTTTCAACAATTGATGTAATTAAATGGAAGTTAGACAACTGATAGCTCCTACTCACAAATATTTTTAACAAATAAGTATTTACAGTTTTATGAACAATTTGACAGCATTCTGCTATCTAAAGAAGCTATTTAAATATTTTCAAAGGAAAAACTATAATTTGGAGGAATTTCTTAACTATAAAATAATGCTTAAATCACTGGCGTAGCTAGTTCTGAGTGGACCCAGCATCAAAGTTCCTTCAAGGCATTTTAGATATGAGAGGCCCGTTAGTGGGACTGTAGTTATACATGTTGGGGGCCCCGTATCATTTATACGTTGGTGGCTACGCTGCAGGTTAAAATTATGTCAAAGGCTCAGGGCCGATCCTAGGGTGTCGGCCGCCTGCGTGCAAAGACCTAATGTGCCGCCCCTCTAGAAGATTTTTCACATTTTGACTAATACTTAACGTTGACGCTATAAATTCATCTACCTGTATTAAAGTAAAAGGTAAAGCATTAATAAGGTGTAAATACAATTCTAAGTACTGAACTCCTTTTTTTTTACCAGCTAATATGTCACAATAGCGACAAAATACTTAATTAAACAATAAACAAAAAAATACTATCTTTAAAATAAAAATAGACATTTTATAATTAGAAATACAAAATAACTGTACTTATTCAGAAAATACAATTCAATAAAAAAAGTACTAAAGCATAAACCTCGTGAAACGAAAAGTATATAAATCAGTCCTTCTACAAAAAGACTACCTAATAACTAACTATAAAATAACTTTTCAGGCTTTCTGAGAGAACCAAGTTTGTAAATAATTTCATTAAAATCCATTTTTTTTTTGAGATTTTGGATTCAATAGGGATGATGGCTAAATCTGAAAGCCTTTCTTGTGTCATATTATTTCTTGAGTAATTTTTAATAATTTTTCATTTACTGAAACTTCTTTCCCCTGAAGCTAAAGAAACAGGTAAGGTTAAAAAAATTTTATTGCTTGAGCAAAATTTGGATATCATTCTTGACTATAATTTCTAATACCTCAATTGACTGTTTTTACCAGGAAAAATATCTTCGAATGAAGTCATTTCATTTAAAGGTTGTATGTCGTCTATATATCTTTCACAATACTTCCTTCCTCCTGTACATGTAACTTAATATTCAAGTCCATTTCAAGTTTTCATGAGATCATCATCAGAAATATTGTGAAACTCATACAGAAAGCAGAACATCGAATAGCACTCAGGTAATGAGGTAAACCGTCCATTTGCTGAAGAGCTCGCGAATTGCTGGAAGAAATTTGAAGTTGGTTCATCACTCCCTCATAAACAAATAAAGAGACCTTTTTCCTGAGCTTCGACATATTTAATTCGGGATCAATACCTAAATCTGTAGCAAATGTTGTTACTGAATCGACAGATATCTTAAAGTTATCATTCGATCTTTGGGAAACTAAATATTTTTACGATTATCTAAGCCTTCAATGTATTCTACGACGTTTAATTTAGGATTTCGAATAATTTTTTTCAATACTTGAATTCATGATAATAAATCATGTCAAATTAAAATTGAATAAAAAATTTAAATGTTACATTTTTCCCCCTGTGTCTAATGGTACCTTCAATTAAGGTATTTAATGCGGTAATAATATTTTTAGGTCTTGTTTAAGAGGTCTAATAGCATTGATACGAACTTCAATCCTTGTTTCCCTTAACGGTTTTAAAGTTAGACATTTCACGTTTTTTTTTTGGTAAATACCACTGATATGGAGACGCAAAAAAGTAATTACATACCTCTTGTACCTTATAAAAAAAGATCAGAAATTTCACCAATGAAGCTGCAGCGTATGACTCATTCAGTTCTGTGTTTGATGATTTTCAAGATGATAAATGCTAATCTTTTCACAGACCCGTTTGCAATTTATCTGCAAGATGTTAGTTGTTACTCACCCGAAATCTCAATCGAAATTATTGACATACAGTAGTGTTCCCTAACATTTTTATCGCCTCGGACCGGTCAACGTTGGATAATTTTAACTGCGGCCAGCTGAGGGGAGGACGTTGATTATTTATATATTTTATATTTAATAATTTTATTTTAATTGTATTTAAACGTGCCTTCAGAATAAAATATAGCTTCACCAAAAATGAATATAACGTGATTTTCATAAAAAGTAGCTCAAACCCAAGAAAAATACACCATTGTAAATTAAATGGAAATAATTAATGTTTCTTGTGCGGACCAGTAGTATGATCCGCGGACCGGTACAGACCGGGGGTTTGAGACCACTGACCCACAGCACCATACTACACTGAAAAGCAAACATAAGAAATACGAATTATTTCAACTACAAATGATCCGCATTATTTCGAATTTTGAAAATTTGTACAAAACAATGTCCCAAATTTACACGATTTAGCTGCCAAATATGGCTGTAAGTTTGTGTCAACATGTTTATATATATATATATATATATATATATATATATATATATATATATATATATATATATATATATATAAAACAAATGTTTTCTGCTATGAACATAATAAAATGAATCTTACCAAAAATTAACTGATATGTATTTAAAAAGACTTAATTTTATTAGCATCTTCAAGAGAGAGAACTAATACTGTAGTAAAGATTACTTGGTAAAAAAAAACCCCACAAATTCAAAAGTCGTATTAAATAAGTATTGATTGCTTAATAAGTATTTAGAATCATATGTTCCGAGTTAACTCGCTTTTATTTTATACCTAATGTAACTAATTGAACCTGCATAAAGTTTATTAACAATATAACCTATATTTGTACTTTATATTTATTATATTATTTTTAAATTGGAAGTGGCAAGCAAAACTATTTTTTGCCAAGTAATGGCTGTCTTCTCGAAAAGGTTGGCCACCCCTGATTTCGTAGAATTCTTGTTTGGGCAAAATCGTCATGGTTCGACGGTGTGAAGCTAGAGAAACGTTTATTGGGACTACATTCGAAAAAAAAAAGACAACCACAAGAGACAAACTTTTTCACAGATTTTCTTTTTTTAATTAGAAGTAGATGCACTCGTATTGTTTTCGTAAGGTGATAGTGGGAAAAATGCGTTGATGTATGCAAATGTTTAGGCAAATACTTTGAAAATGACAAGATCTCAGAGGTTTGTTTATAAGATCTATAGTGTGTTCAACTTCACACAACATCATTTACTTCTATAAAAAAAAGTGCAAAAATGTTTTTGTTTCCACTGTTTCTCAAAACATTGGTGGTTGACCTCCCATACCTCATCCCCCCAGTGCAGGACACCAATAAGACCTCTACATCAATCTTAAAACTGCGTTCGACGCAGTTCTGGGGTTCCGCCAAGCATAACCAGGGGCTCTCCACAAGTCAAAATAAAAATTCGAAAAGAAAAAGGGAATATGTATGTGTATAAAATAGATGCAAGTTATCTATGTAGTTTATATAAACTCTAAAGTACCTAAAATCGTGTTTTCCAAAGAGGATCCCACGAGGAAATTTAAAACATAAATTCGGCGCCGGAAAGCCTCTATTTTCAGTAATTTCCTGCAGTTTTTATTGTAATATAATAAAAAAATATTAAAACATACTCGCTAGTGCAATGTTTTGCACACCTAACACCTGTAAAATAATATTTCTCAGAGAAAATTAATCTAGAATGTGCATAAATCAGAAGGCTTGCCAATAAAGGGGAGGCTAATTCGACGTTAAAACTTACATTTAAACAGGAACAGCTTCTAAATTTAAGGTTGCGAAGTTTGCAGAATACAAAGAAGCTTCACACACAGTTATGAACATTTAAATGCCATTTTGAGCAACGTATTTATGTTATAAATATTTCTCTCTACGTATGGGGCAACAAAAATAAAATGCAAAAACAAATCAACGTAGAACATGAAATGCGACTGTAGATAGCTTCAATGGACGTAGACTTCCACATTTGTGTAAAAAAAATACACAGACATACCCTTGTTACACTAAATATAATACAAGGGTTGAAATGACACCTATTGCGCAAATTAAGGCTATAAATGCAGCGTTTCTCAAAATGTGGGTCTGACCCCCTTGAAAGGCGTAATAACTCTACAAGGGAGGTGCGTGTATACTGAAAAGTCAGAAAAAAAAGATTATTTTTAAAAAATATGAATTTACTGAAAGTAAACAAACGAAATACATTCTGATATAATAAAAAAATAAAATACACAATTACACGGATTAATTGAACAATACTAAGTTAAGAACAAGTGTAACAATTACCAGTGACCCAATGGGCTTGCTATATGTAAAATTGTGACGAATCTGTACGGAACCTTTCCACTAATCTTTTCAGGCGTCTTTTTGGGGAATATAAATTCGCGTATATTTCCAATCAACTCCAAAAAGAGGAACGGGATATGCAAAATAGATCAGGTATTTAAGTCGAGTCTTGTAAGCTAGCAATGTAGATGATGGAAGACTATTGAGCCAGCAACTTTAACCTCAATCTTAGAGGATTCAAGGATATTAAGATAGTGAAGAAGTATTGCTGCGATTCTACGGAAGTACTAGAAAGCTGATACAGCCAGCGGTAAATATAATTTACGTACGCTTAAAATAAGCGTTAGTTTAGTAAAATTAAAGTTAATGAAAGTTAAGAATTCGAGTACGCGTATTTCTCGGACCTCCTATTTCGGTAGACCTTACTTGATCTTGAGCGTAATTATTAATTAGTTGCATAATTCGTAATTTAATTTAATATAAAAGGTAAATCCCTTTATTTGACGTAACATAAAAGTAGTATATGTTATTAGAGTGTGTGTTTTTTTTAGACTTGAAATAATAAATAATAATTATTATTATACAAAATGGCTCTTGGTGGTTCTTTGCCTCAAATTAATCTTGGTGTCCAGGGTGAGACCCAGGGGGGTCCCCACAAAATTACATACAAAAACAAACTATTATCTTGATAACTTGTATGGTTTATAATTAATCCCTTAACTGCCTATTAAAAGTTACGCGATTCACTCCCCAATGCCACCGTTTTCCACGTAGGCGCGCGAATGTGATGTATTTGGGGGGGAGGGAAGAAAAGGAATAAAAATAAGCAAATTACCTAAAATAAATCCTTCACAAACACTGTCAAGGTCCTTTTATTGCATTCCAAAGCCTTTAGAATAATTTTATGGATAGCAGTGCACATAAAAGATCATACTTCGGAAAGACTTATTCATACTTTCGGGGCAGTTCACGCTTTGGCTGAGCGAGACCTTTATAAACGCCAGTGACACTTACGAGTTTTAAGTCGCATTGCAGCCTTATTGTATAAGTATAGTATAATTGAATTAAATACATTGTTATTGGATGGTGGAAGGGGGGCGATGAAAATTATAATTAAATATTGGGTCGAAAATGTTGAAAGTTTGGGAGATGGGGTATACATAAAAGCGGGCAGATATATGTACAGTGAAAATCGTTTAACACGAAACTGAGGGTACTGAAATATTTTTTCGTGTTAAAGGATAGTGCGAAAAAAACGTATATTCAACAAAACTAGGCTTATTAAAGTACACTTATTTACATAGATATGCATATATGCATGTATTTAATTAAAATCAATGAAAAAAAAACATTCACAAGAACTTAATGAAATTTAATACAAAACTGTCAAGTTTTTTGTAAAATGAAACATTTATTGAGTTTTTGGAAAATAATCTGATAACTTTTTTGCATTGTTTTTTTTACTATCAAATTATCCAGAAATTGTGCGATGTCGTCCATTTTGTTAGACGCACATTCCATTGGTGAATTGAATAAGTAAATGCTTATACTTTTTTCATGATGTTCCTCATTTTGGATGACTTGAGAACAGGAGAGGCATTTCAGCGTCGGAATCTATTATCAATGATACTTTTTAAACTTTGAACACACTCTTAAATGTCTTCGCCTGTCATGATTGGGGCTGCACACACATTATCATCATGTACTGCAACGAATTCTTCCGTTGATATAATAGGACAATCCAATAATACAGAAAACTAATGCGAAACCATCTATTTCATTTCACACCCTTCTGAAATTTCTAATATTTTCCGTATTTTGTTCATTCCCAGAAGGGAAATCTTTTCGTTCTAAGATGGAAAAAAAATGCATGAAAATACATAGCAGTTTGTCGGGACCGTTGTATTATTTCGTGTTATCCGATGTTTCGCTTTAAGCCTTTTCGCGTTAAACATATTGTACTGTAGATCATGATTAGCTTTTAATATGGTTCCTTTTATTATTGTTTTAGTGCTATATTGTGAATTTTTTTATTCGCCTATTTAATTACATAGAATCTTGTTACATTTTGGGATTCTTAAAAAAACGCATAACGCCCCACATTTTTGTTTAAATATAGTTCTGAAGTACCTAGAATATAAAATTAGATTTAGAACTTCGGTAAACTTCGCTAACATTAACAATACTATGTGAATATTAAAGTGTTTTTCAAACAGGTTTTGTAATGAAAATTATTTAATCAAAATGAGAGCTGCAAGATTTTCTCTCAAATATTTTTATACTAAATATAATTACAAGAAACTATCATTTATTAGGAGTATAACATTTTTACTAAAAAGGAAAATGGGTTCTGTTACTGAGCGTTGTAAAACCATAAGTAAAACAATCACTTCTTTCCTCTATTTTGTTTTTTCTAAATTGTAATTCTATTATTAAAGTGAAAACTTTTATTTTTCCCAAATGCATATTGAATTTAAACACTCCTAAGTCTTGGGTAATATTGACCAGATCAAATATTTTCGTAAAGCAGTTTTCGCAAAAGTCAATTTTGAGACGCTAGTAGTTAAAATATACCGGTTCTGGAACAGTGGAGCCGGTGGAGCCGCATGCAAACAAAAGTGGGTGGAAGTCCCCCCTCCGATCTGAACCGGGAAGATGGTTTGTGATTGATAAGGGTTTCGGGATCTGTACTGATAAGAAATGCACGCTTTTAGCGATAACGAGTTATATTCTGATATAGTTTTAATTAAATGATTATGATTTTTTTAATTACGTCATTGAAAGCAAATTTTAATTGGGATAAAGAGTCAAATTTTTCTGTACATATGATTATTTTTATATAATTCCGTATACATCTATTTCTGAAAATCATGATATACGTGTTGAATGATTATTTGTTATATTTCAAATTTGATGCTTTGTGCTTGTGATTTCTGAAACAGAGGATTGAAAATTAGGCAAACGAAAGGGAGTGGAAATTCCCCCCGGGTCTGAACCGGAGGATGGTACCCCCTCCGCTCTGATAAGGGTTTCGGGGCTCTGTAAATGGGTGTTACAAATGCATGTTTTTAGAGATAACAATTTATATTCTTATATAGTTTTAACTAAATGGGTAGAATTCTGATTTTTTTAAGTACGTCATTGGAAGCAAATTTTAATTAGGATAAAGGGTCAAACTTTTCTGTACATATAAATATTTGTATATAATTCTGATAAAGTCTATTTCTGAAAATTATGATATACGTGTTGAATTATTGTTTATTACATTTCAAATTTGATACTTTGTGCATAACTAAAATATATTTTTCATTGATTTTGCATGTATTTTTTTTTGTAATTCTGAGATAACTTAAAAAATACTATGCTTATATAAAGTAAAAGTTCTGCATATGTTTTTTCGTTTGCAAAGTAGTTTCCTTACATGAAACATCCCTTTCCTATGATAATATATGCGGACCTTGTAATTCTGGTAAAACTTTCTTTGTTAGACGAATCTTAGAAATAAAATTAATTAATTCTTTTCCCCCCAAAACTATTTGGCGTTATGGAATTTATCCAAAATTGTTTGATAAGATGTCTGACATAGAATTTCATGAAGGCATGCCTTTCGATGTAGAAGATATTACTAATGCTTTCGTAATAATAGATGACTTAATGAATGAAGTAGGAGAGATGACAAAAGAACTTTCAAACTTGTTCACGAAAGGAAGCCATCATAGAGATATTTCCGTAATATTTATTTTACAAAATATTTTTTGCAATGAAAAACAAATTATAGGAATATTTTTTTAAATACTTCCTACCTAAGTTGTTTTAAAAATGTTAGAGACAAGAAATAGATCTCTTGTCTAGCAAGACAAATGTATCCATCTCAATCGAAATTTATGATTGGAAAACTATACGAAATACAAATGCTGCAAATTTGACTATCCACTTTGTGAGAGATAGAAAAATAAAACCTTTCGTTCGAATCATTTAATGAATTTTTCAAAAGAAAAAAAATCATAGAGTTTTGTTACGAATAAATATCTCAGAACAAAAACATTGTATGCAAAACCTTTGTCATGGATAGAATATTAAGTGTGGTTTGTGTGTTCTTCAACATTTGTTTTTAATTTTTAGTCTGTTTCCCTTCTTGTTCCTTACACTTAAATATATTAATATGAGTAAAGTAATTAAAAAAGTTGAAAAAATATTGAAAAAAAAAAAAGTTGAAAAGTATTGAAAAAGATGAAAAATACTGAAATATTTAGAATATTGTTGGTGGACTTGAGTATTTAAGTTAAGAGCAATAGTGATAAAATTTCTTTTTTTTTCATATTATGAGGACTTGGTACCCTAAAAATCACAAACCTATCATTTTTTTTATTTTCATTTAATCTTATTCCTTGCATTATTATCTTTCGATTGATATATCACTTGTGCATGTCGGAAAGTTAGAAGTTGACTAAAACTTCATTTGAAAACAAATTAGGCAATTCAGCCACACCCCCTTTTTAGAAAAAAAAAAAAAAAAAGCTAAAAATGCTTTATGATAAAAAAAAAATCTATTTTAGAAATAGAAATAATAACTATAAAAAGAATGTGTAGTATTAAAAGCAGAATATTTCCGAGGTAATACAATAATGTAACTTTTCTTCCTTGTCAAATTTGTGCATGTAAAATTTTTAAATTAAGGCATTTTATATTAATAATTTTATAATTTCAGTTCTTCTTCCTGATATATTTTTCATACAAATGTAATACTTTAATATTATAAGAAGAAAAACAGCTAAAATTTCTGTCGTGACAGAAAAAATTTTTTTTTTAACATTTTTCTTGAATTTTCATGGGCAATTAGTACTCTAAAAGTTGATCCTTTATAAAAATGTGTGGGTTGAAAACTATGAAAATGCAATTATTTTAAAGAAAACGTATAACTAATATCTTAAAGTGGTATTTTAAGTTTAATTAAGCTTATAATAATTATTTTTTCAGAATTATAAACTTTAAACCTGTTTTTCTCAGTTTGTGTTTTTCGAAACCTTAGTGCATTCAAAATGCTACTCCTTCGACAATTATTTACCAATCACTTCCATATTTTTCTTGCGTGTTGAAAATAAAGCATGTAATAAAATTAGGGATCCGTTTTGCTATAAACTGAATACTTTTTAAAAAAAAATAAAATGTAAGACATGTTGGCTTTTCGTTGATTTTTAGCCTGTATATCAACATTTTATTTTTTCTCGAAAACGAATGAAGTTATTCTAAAATAGATCCCTAAAGTTGTTTAGATCATCCATAAGAGTATTATAAAAAAAAAAAAAATTTCAGGTCAAAAAATTAATTTTTACAAAAGGAGTAGAATTTTTAAAATTTTCCCAATTTTCTTCAAAAATTAAAATTTTTAAAATTGTGTGAATATGAAAATTTTCATTTGGTAACATTTTCTTGAATAGAAACATTGTATAAAATGCTAAAATATAATTTTTAAATACGTAAATAAAGAAGTTTGCTCAAAGGGTGCCAAGTCCCCTTAATCTTAAAATAATAATAACTTTATAAATTTAAATATATGGTAAACTTATAAAAATATTCAAAGCAAATTCTTATTCATTTTATAATAATAATAATACAAACATAAAATATGAGAACAATATTGTATTTATTTACCTTCTAAAATTTATTCTTTACATTATATCTTTTCTTAAAATATTGATACAATCTGAAATCCTTCTGTTTGCTACGAACAAATTCATATAAAATATAATTCATTTAAAAGCCTTTACTGATCTTCAACAAGAAAAATACAAAATAATGACCACATAGAAATAAGGAATATCCCTTGGTTAATCCATTTCTCAATAAATAAAGTCCTTCAGATCTCAACAATTTTCCTTTTATAAAACAATGTGCTAACAGAAAACTTAATTTAATCTTATATTTTTAAAATATATTATATGAGAAGCATTGAAATAAGAGAGTAACATCATTCAATATGAATAATAAATACATTCGACAGGTATATGCATAAAATGAAGAGGAAAAAAATTTACATTCTTAAACATGAAAGAATAAGATATATACAGAAATCAATATTTATAAAAGAAACTATTTAATTAAATTCTCATTTATATAAAATATTAGCTTTCATTTATATGGCAGTTACCGAAAGCTAAAGTTGTAATACCATCTTCAAGAATATATTTAATCGAAGGGGCAAAGTGATTTTTTTTTACTTTTTACAGAATGTATTTGATGTATAGAACTGTTATATAATGGGTTTAAACTCTTCACGACTTCTATACTTATTTATGAGGCAATTTTTAGAGTCTTCATGAGAAATTTTACTTTTAAAATAGATATATGTATCTCTTTTGTTTTTATTATAATTTTTAACAGGAATACATTATCTTAACGCGGCATTAATGTTTTATGCTGTACATTTTTGCATTGAGACCTACGAACTCAGTCGCTACCATACCATTTAACTCATCTGTCATTTTTCCGAGAACATTATTAGTTAAAGGATTATAAAAAAATGATTTGGAAGCAAATGTATGGGTCATTTCAATAAAAAAGAAGTGAGTTTTCTTTGAATAGATACAAGGTCGTTATTAATTATTTTATAAGCATGAAATGCTGGAGATGCTATGAATTTCTTAGCTCTTTTCTCTCTATTCACTAGATAAATCTTAACTTTTGCGTAAATTTTCATTGTTTTACCAAACACGGCATTGTTTAAAAGTTTAAAGAGATCTTTTTCAAAATTGTTGTTTGCTCGTTTTCGATGTTCAGTATTAAAATCTATATAATTTTTAACCGAGGACTTTGTTTGAATTTTAGAAATTGATGTATTTTTTTTTTTTAAACCTAATTGTACATATAACTTCAAATTTCTATAATGAAGAACATATTTAGTTTTATTTTTTAAGTTAGGAGCCAATTTTTCCACAGACTTCGATTCTAAAATACTGAATTCTTTAGCAATATTTTTAGTATAGGAGGAACATTCAGAGACACTTCAACTTTTTCTGGAGCTAATGGATAGCAGTTATGCAAATCGTGCAATTAATCTGGATATTCTAACTTAAAATATACAACTTATATCCGAATCGTCTGGTACATCCATGAAGTTAACGTATTCATCAGTCCAGGAAAAGTCGTGTGTAGACAAATTTTGCGACATTGCTCTCAACCATATAGATTGTTTGCATCTAAATATATAATGTAACTACTAGGTAGGCTTGAAACATAGGTTGATAAATACACATTGTTACGTAGCGATGACCAATCATCGCAACACCTCCGCGAATTCTTTTTTCGATGAATAAAAATCATGTCTATATCAGTTAAAAGCTCCAATCGTACTTTTGTCATTTTATAAGACATGCTTGCCATACCAAACCAGGAATCGTATATGTATTACATGGATCAATTTTGTAGTAATTTTGGCATAGAGTTCTAAAGTTTTCCAATATGTCTGAAAATAATACGTCTACGGTTACACACAAATCACGATAATCTCCCAATGTGCGCATTTGAAACATGCTCCATCTATTATGTTGAGCATATATTCGTAGTCTTCTCTGGATACATTTTTATTTGTTAGACTGTTGAAAAAAGCTGATTGAGGAGGGAGCTGCGTTTCATAAAATTTAGAAAAGGAATCAAAATATTCATATGGATAGCAACCCTTTATAGTTATAAATTGTGCATTACTTGCAAAATATCTATCCCAAAGATGAAATTTACAAGGCTTTAAAGTTGGGCAAGTTTCTCTAGAGAAGTATTTAAAAATTGAAAAGAGTCAATGAAACGTAATGACCTCAGAGTAAAAAAAAAACTCCTTCAAGCGTTGTTCCGTATTTCCTCGTGCTTCATTTGGATCATTTGACATAATTAAATTGAATTTTGATTTTAAAAAATCAACTAACAGTTTTGATTTCTTATTTCAATGCATTCAATGCATTCCGACATAGTGAAAAGTTTTCGTTTTTTTTTTACTCTGAGATCATTACGTTTCATTGACTCTTTTCAATTTTTAAATACTTCTCTAGAGAAACTTGCCCAACTTTAAAGCCTTGTAAATTTCATCTTTGGGATAGATATTTTGCAAGTAATGCACAATTTATAACTATAAAGGGTTGCTATCCATATGAATATTTTGATTCCTTTTCTAAATTTTATGAAACGCAGCTCCCTCCTCAATCAGCTTTTTTCAACAGTCTAACAAATAAAAATGTATCCAGAGAAGACTACGAATATGCTCAACATAATAGATGGAGCATGTTTCAAATGCGCACATTGGGAGATTATCGTGATTTGTGTGTAACCGTAGACGTATTATTTTCAGACATATTGGAAAACTTTAGAACTCTATGCCAAAATTACTACAAAATTGATCCATGTAATACATATACGATTCCTGGTTTGGTATGGCAAGCATGTCTTATAAAATGACAAAAGTACGATTGGAGCTTTTAACTGATATAGACATGCTTTTATTCATCGAAAAAGAATTCGCGGAGGTGTTGCGATGATTGGTCATCGCTACGCTAAGGCTAACAATGTGTATTTATCAACCTATGATTCAAGCCTACCTAGTAGTTACATTATATATTTAGATGCAAACAATCTATATGGTTGAGCAATGTCGCAAAATTTGTCTACACACGACTTTTCCTGGACTGATGAATACGTTAACTTCATGGATGTACCAGACGATTCGGATGTAAGTTGTATATTTTAAGTTAGAATATCCAGATTAATTGCACGATTTGCATAACTGCTATCCATTAGCTCCAGAAAAAGTTGAAGTGTCTCTGAATGTTCCTCCCCTATACTAAAAATATTGCTAAAGAATTCAGTATTTTAGAATCGAAGTCTGTGGAAAAATTGGCTCCTAACTTAAAAATAAAAAAAACTAAATATGTTCTTCATTATAGAAATTTGAAGTTATATGTACAATTAGGTTTAAAAATTAAAAAAATACATCAATTTCTAAAATTCAAACAAAGTCCTCGGTTAAAAATTATATAGATTTTAATACTGAACATCGAAAACGAGCAAACAACAATTTTGAAAAAGATCTCTTTAAACTTTTAAACAATGCCGTGTTTGGTAAAACAATGAAAATTTACGCAAAAAGTTAAGATTTATCTAGTGAATAGAGAGAAAAGAGCTAAGAAATTCATAGCATCTCCAGCATTTCATGCTTATAAAATAATTAATAACGACCTTGTATCTATTCAAAGAAAACTCACTTCTTTTATTGAAATGACCCATACATTTGCTTCCAAATCATTTTTTTTATAATCCTTTTAACTAATAATGTTCTCGGAAAAATGACAGATGAGTTAAATGGTATGGTAGCAACTGAGTTCGTAGGTCTCAATGCAAAAAATGTACAGCATAAAAACATTAACTTAAGAAAAAAAATACAGCAAAAGAGATACATATATCTATTTTAAAAGTAAAATTTCTCATGAAGACTCTAAAAATTGCCTCATAAATAAGTATAGAAGTCGTGAAGAGTTTAAACCCATTATATACAGTTCTATACATCAAATACATTCTGTAAAAAGTAAAAAAAAAAAATCACTTTGCCCCTTCGATTAGATATATTCTTGAAGATGGTATTACAACTTTAGCTTTCGGTAACTGCCATATAAATGAAAGCTAATATTTTATATAAATGAGAATTTAATTAAATAGTTTCTTTTATAAATATTGATTTCTGTATATATCTTATTCTTTCATGTTTAAGAATGTAAATTTTTCCTCTTCATTTTATGCATATACCTGTCGAATGTATTTATTATTCATATTGAATGATGTTACTCTTTATTTCAATGCTTCTCATATAATATATTTTAAAAAAATATAAGATTAAATTAAGTTTTCTGTTAGCACATTGTTTTATAAAAGGAAAATTGTTGAGATCTGAAGGACTTTATTTATTGAGAAATGGATTAACCAAGGGATATTCCTTATTTCTATGTGGTCATTATTTTGTATTTTTCTTGTTGAAGATCAGTAAAGGCTTTTAAATGAATTATATTTTATATGAATTTGTTCGTAGCAAACAGAAGGATTTCAGATTGTATCAATATTTTAAGAAAAGATATAATGTAAGAATAAATTTTAGAAGGTAAATAAATACAATATTGTTCTCATATTTTATGTTTGTATTATTATTATTATAAAATGAATAAGAATTTGCTTTGAATATTTTTATAAGTTTACCATATATTTAAATTTATAAAGTTATTATTATTTTAAGATTAAGGGGACTTGGCACCCTTTGAGCAAACTTCTTTATTTACGTATTTAAAAATTATATTTTAGCATTTTATACAATGTTTCTATTCAAGAAAATGTTACCAAATGAAAATTTTCATATTCACACAATTTTAAAAATTTTAATTTTTTGAAGAAAATTGGGAAAATTTTAAAATCCTACTCCTTTTGTAAAAATTAATTTTTTGACCTGAAATTTTTTTATAATACTCTTATGGATGATCTAAACAACTTTAGGGATCTATTTTAGAATAACTTCATTCGTTTTCGAGAAAAAAATAAAATGTTGATATACAGGCTAAAAATCAACGAAAAAGCCAACATGTCTTACATTTTATTTTTTTAAAAAAATGTATTCAGTTTATAGCAAAACGGATCCCTAATTTTATTACATGCTTTATTTTCAACACGCAAGAAAAATATGGAAGTGATTGGTAAATAATTGTCGAAGGAGTAGCATTTTGAATGCACTAAGGTTTCGAAAAACACAAACTGAGAAAAACAGGTTTAAAGTTTATAATTCTGAAAAATAATTATTATAAGCTTAATTAAACTTAAAATACCACTTTAAGATATTAGTTATACGTTTTTCTTTAAAATAATTGCATTTTCATAGTTTTTCAACCCACACATTTTTATAAAGGATCAACTTTTAGAGAGTACTAATTGCCCATGAAAATTCAAGAAAAATGTTAAAAATTTTTTTTCTGTCACGACAGAAATTTTAGCTGTTTTTCTTCTTATAATATTAAAGTATTACATTTGTATGAAAAATATATCAGGAAGAAGAACTGAAATTATAAAATTATTAATATAAAATGCCTTAATTTAAAATTTTACATGCACAAATTTCACAAGGAAGAAAAGTTACATTATTGTATTACCTCGGAAATATTCTGCTTTTAATACTACACATTCTTTTTTATAGTTATTATTTCTATTTCTAAAATAGATTTTTTTATCATAAAGCATTTTTTAGCTTTTTTTTTTTCTAAAAAGGGGGTGTGGCTGAATTGCCTAATTTGTTTTCAAATGAAGTTTTAGTCAACTTCTAACTTTCCGACATGCACAAGTGATATATCAATCGAAAGATAATAATGCAAGGAATAAGATTAAATGAAAATAAAAAAAAAAACGATAGGTTTGTGATTTTTAGGGTACCAAGTCCTCTTAATATGAAAAAAAAGAAATTTTATCACTATTGCTCTTAACTTAAATACTCAAGTCCACCAACAATATTCTAAATATTTCAGTATTTTTCATCTTTTTCAATACTTTTCAACTTTTTTCAATATTTTTTCAACTTTTTAATTACTTTACTCATATTAATATATTTAAGTGTAAGGAACAAGAAGGGAAACAGACTAAAAATTAAAAAACAAAAGTTGAAGAACACACAAACCACACTTAATATTCTATCCATGACAAAGGTTTTGCATACAATGTTTTTGTTCTGAGATATTTATTCGTAACAAAACTCTATGAAAATTTTTTTCTTTTGAAAAATTCATTAAATGATTCGAACGAAAGGTTTTATTTTTCTATCTCTCACAAAGTGGATAGTCAAATTTGCAGCATTTGTATTTCGTATAGTTTTCCAATCATAAATTTCGATTGAGATGGATACATTTGTCTTGCTAGACAAGAGATCTATTTCTTGTCTCTAACATTTTTAAAACAACTTAGGTAGGAAGTATTTAAAAAATATTCCTATAATTTGTTTTTCATTGCAAAAAATATTTTGTAAAATAAATATTACGGAAATATCTCTATGATGGCTTCCTTTCGTGAACAAGTTTGAAAGTTCTTTTGTCATCTCTCCTACTTCATTCATTAAGTCATCTATTATTACGAAAGCATTAGTAATATCTTCTACATCGAAAGGCATGCCTTCATGAAATTCTATGTCAGACATCTTATCAAACAATTTTGGATAAATTCCATAACGCCAAATAATTTTGGGAGGAAAAGAATTAATTAATTTTATTTCTAAGATTCGTCTAACAAAGAAAGTTTTACCAGAATTACAAGGTCCGCATATATTATCATAGGAAAGGGATGTTTCATGTAAGGAAACTACTTTGCAAACGAAAAACATATGCAGAACTTTTACTTTATATAAGCATAGTATTTTTTAAGTTATCTCAGAATTATAAAAAAAAATACATGCAAAAATCAATGAAAAATATATTTTAGTTATGCACAAAGTATCAAATTTGAAATGTAATAAACAATAATTCAACACGTATATCATAATTTTCAGAAATAGACTTTATCAGAATTATATACAAATATTTATATGTACAGAAAAAGTTTGACCCTTTATCCTAATTAAAATTTGCTTCCAATGACGTACTTAAAAAAAAAATCAGAATTCTACCCATTTAGTTAAAACTATATAAGAATATAAATTGTTATCTCTAAAAACAAGCATTTCTAGCACCCATTTACAGAGCCCCGAAACCCTTATCAGAGCGGAGGGGGTACCATCCTCCCGGTTCAGACCCGGGGGGAATATCCACTCCCTTTCGTTTGCCTAATTTTCAATCCTCTGTTTCAGAAATCACAAGCACAAAGCATCAAATTTGAAATATAACAAATAATCATTCAACACGTATATCATGATTTTCAGAAATAGATGTATACGGAATTATATAAAAATAATCGTACGTACAGAAAAATTTGTCTCTTTATCCCAATTAAAATTTGCTTTCAATGACGTAATTAAAAATCATAATCATTTAATTAAAACTATATCAGAATATAACTCGTTATCGCTAAAAGCGTGCATTTCTTATCAGTACAGATCCCCGAAACCCTTATCAATCACAAACCATCTTCCCGGTTCAGATCGGGGGGACTTCCACCCACTTTTGTTTGCATGCGGCTCCACCGGCTCCACCGGCTCCACTGTTCCAGAACCGGTATATTTTAACTACTGACGCTTTTGTTAAATATCAATCCCCAGTGCGTTGCCAGTGTCGCTGATAATAATAATAAAAAAATATTTTTTCTATTGCGGGGTATAGCCAACTCTGTCACGAACTTAGCTATCAAATGAAGGATGGACGTAAAAAGTAGACATTTTAGTGGATAATTTGTGTGAGCCAACACACTGTGCATTAACATTTTGTTTTTCTTATACTATGTTATGCTATCGGGAAATCGAGACTTATTTTGATTTTTCAATAACTATTTAAAATTCAGCATACTTATTGAACTTATCATAAGATTTATTTTGAGAAAATGCACAAAATTTTGCTTGATTGATAGAACTATATGCGGCCGCCCCTTGTTTTGGCCGCCCTCGTGCGCTGCACACCTGCTAGGATCGGCCCTGCAAAGGCTTAAGTTATTTATATTCGTTAAGAAGCTCAAAAGAATTATAGAAGAGTTTGTTATCTTATAAAATACATTTCAAAAAGTACGATCGAATGTCAATGATGCCATAAATTATGTTTAATATTACACGCAGGAACACAATCTGCTTTTATTAAAAAGTAATATCTACCAAACAGGAGATTTTTCCATGAATCAACTTACCTATAAAGTACGTATTAGTACATAAATGTGACGGGTTATGAAAGGAAATTTAAATGTTTTTTAAAATATTTCAGAAATACATATATGTGTAATATTTACTAAGATACTCCTTAAAAATAAATGCATTAAATATTAGTTATTTCTTTTTTTGGAATAAATAAACATCAGCTTTGAAAAAGTCATTGACTACAAATTATTAAATTCCGTGAAAAATATGAAAAAGTGTATTTACTCACAAAAACTTATTTATTAAATCAAAATCAAAAACAGATTAAATACACGTTTCAGTTGAAAATATGTCACTTACCGTCAGTCAACTGCGTTAGTTAGCAGAAAAAAAACATATATAGTTTTAAAATAAGCAACAAAGTTAAATGAAAAATGTTTATTTTTCAAATTCTCAAAAAATAACAAAAAAATTGAAGTGTGAATTATTTGAAAAGTAATTTGTAGTCCTACTTTTTTTATTCCTTTTTTTTCCTATATTCTCATTAAAATCGAACAAACCGCTTCATTTATATAGTAAGAAAATAATACATATTCGTTTATATATATACACAGAAAGAGCCAAATGCTCTAAGTCTATCGGCATTCAAAAAATAAACGAACAAATCATACAGTGTCGTAAAAAAACTGATTTTTCGTCCACTGAGATTCACGCGTCCTTGGACGTGAATGTTACACACACATACAGAGTGCATCATTATCAAAATTCCGCTGCCAGTACTTTTCAGTGAAGTACGTTGATTCCAGTCATTGATCCTGAATTGTAATTTTACCAGTCTTTCTGTCTGCCCTCTTGTCACAAGGGTCATACTCTGTTTCCCACCGTTCAGTACTCCAACATAATGCAGAAATAGTTTTCCTGAAAGACCGATATGCTTAGTAAACACAAACGAATTTACTGTTCCATTTGAAATGCGATCTTTTTTGTTGTTGCTTTGACTGTTATGTTTGTGAGCGATTGATAAACTTTAAGTAAACCTGCCTTCTGTGACACTAAGTTTTTTTTCTATGTATAATAAATAATTAGATAAATTTAGTCGATATTTTTCTTCCAAAAGTATTCTGGCCAGGTCTTCACGGTTGAAGAATTTTTAATTTGTAATGATTGATGGAAGAATTATAGTATTTTCCTGGTTAAAAAAAAAAACATTTGTTTCCGAAAACATTTGTTTTCCGTAGGAAAAAAATAAATTTTCAATTTTCGTTGAACAAGAGAATATGTTAATGAATTTCTTCCTCCATTAACTTACGATCACTCGCATCGGGAATTAATACGATCAGCCAGTTTAAGATTATTTAAATTTAAAATTTATGCAATTTCATCTGTAAAAAATGAGAGTCAATACTTTAAAAAATAGGAAATATATATATAAATATATATATATATAATGTATATATATATATATATATATTTATATATATATAATGTATAAATGAGAGTCATATATATATAAAAATAGGATATATATATATATATATATATATATATATATATATATATATATATATATATATAAATATATATATAAAATATATATATATATATATATATATATATATATATATATAAAGGGTGTTTTTTTAGAGGTATAGAACTTTAAATTGCAATAAAACAACGATGTATTATTCGATTGACATGAATTTTTTTTTATTCGAAAGATAATCTTGTGGCATTACATTTTAAATATGATTTCTGGCATATGACTGCCACTGCTGGCTCGGATTTGAATTGAATGTATATGAATATGCTCAGCGGTGGATTTGAATTGAAAGTGTGAATTTTTAATTATATTTTCTTATATATACATATATATATATATAGTCTTATTCTCTACAAACAAGAAATAAGCATCCAGCAATCACATTCGAAAAGCACACATAGACAGTAGGAAAATCACACAATGAAGGATACATGAGCAACCGAGATTAAAAATTATAAAATGGATGCTGCCGTATTATAAACATTACTGACTTAGGACAGCTAATATATAAAGTAATTTATATAAAAGTGGGGTTGAACATGTTTTTTGGCCAGCCAACCTTCCCCCTTTATGTAAATAATACTGAGCAAAAACCTAGTGAAAGTAATGGATAGGAATATCTAAATCCATTACAAGATAGAGGTAACTTACCTAAAAATTGTACTTAAAAATGCAGAGCCCGCGCTAAATCTGTGAGTGCAATAAATAAGTTATTGCCAGATTCAATAAATAAGTTATTGCCAGATTCTGGACCCTAATGCAGATTCAAAGCATGTGAATGGCTGAATGTAGCACTTAACAACAGTATAAAAAGAATAGAAATAAAAATTAATAAGAGAGTTATAAATTACTATAACTTTAGTGACACTAGAGTATATATGAATTAAATAATTATAAGTAATTTTATCTAAAATTATTAGAATATGGAGGTAACTATAACTATAAAATATGTAAATTTATAGTAATAAACTATTATTAATCTAAGAATTTTTAATCCTTACTATTTTAAATAGCTTTATTCATATAACTATTAACAAAATAAATTGGGTATTTCTGATTTAAGCAATGTATATATATATATATATATATATATATATATATATATATAATTATGAGATTAAATTTTTGCAGAAACAGGAAGGAAAGCAAATAACAAAATTATACATGTACAGCATAGTAGGGAGAAAATAAGATTTAATTTAAAGAAACTTTGGATTATACAGGTTCCGAAATTAGTACACAAGCTGTTAATTCGGTCAACTAGGTGAGAAAAGGTGAAAATGGGTTTGGATGACAAATACGGCGCCGAGTTATTCCAGCTGTTTCAAGTCTATGCCACATTTCATCAATCGTAGTGACTGGAGAGCGCTTGGTGGCTCGTTTTTTCAGCGATCCATGACCAAATGTTTCTAATAGTAGATAGATCTGGAGAACGTGCTAGCCAGAGAAACAGTCGAGTCGATGTAGGTCAGGACACGAAGGACAACATGTTGTCTTGCGTTATCGTGTTGAATTATGACATCTCAGAGGTATCGAAATAAAGGTACAGGCATAGGCCTTAAGATTTGAGAAATGTAACACTGGCTGTTCAGATTACCGACGACGTGAACAAGAGGTATTGTCGTCAATTACCCAACTTATGTCTATACCATTATACTAGGTGCAGGACCCGTACGATGAAATCGAATGCAAGTAAGCCACATGTGATCTCCTCAATGCCTCCAGACATGAATAGGTCCCTCATGATGCTGCACGCAGAGACAGGACTCGTCTGAATGTACGTCTCGACGTACGTCTAAAAGTACGCCTTAAGGTACGTCTGAGAGCCAGGACTCGTCTGAAGATGCCACTCCTATATCCAGTTATGTTTTTAGGTGCAGCGTTGGCACCATGCATCTCTATGCTCCAATGCTAATGGAAGTCACAATGATGACGCTTCAGACATCGTCGCAATTGTCCTTGAGGATACTTATGGTTCTGCAAAAAGTCTGTTTCCGGATCCAGATTGTATGATCCCGCAAGGCGATTTAACAATAATTCTGACGTCTCAGCGTTAGTGGTGAGATGCCATTGAGATCCAGCATAGCATTTGGCATGACCCTCTTGAACACATTGATTTGATATTCTTAAGATAGTCATTGGATTCTGACCAATACGAGTAGCAACATCGTAGAATGATAAGCCACACTCTCGATAGGCCACGATCCTGTCACAATGGAATTCTAGCATATGCCGTAACCGTTTCTCTATAAACTAGGCGCAACGCGATCGTTCTTTGAGGTAGTGTTGCTTGTCTGGCAACACTCTACACCTATGTCGCTGGTCTAGGTTATTAAGTGGACGTGGTTCGGCTATTACATTGTACATAGTGGAAGGTAATACCTGAAATTATATATTCTTGGCATACTCTTGGTGTACTGTAGATTGAGGTATGCTGAATTCTCAAATAATTTCCGGAATGGAATCTTCCATGCATTCTAGCTTCAACTAGCATTCCGCGTCCAAATCTGTTAATTCGTATTGTCATAACACCACAAAAAACACACCTTTGAACATGAATAACTTTAGTTCAAATAAAAGCCCTGACAATGCATGGCCCATTTATACACTTCTACGTGACGCTACTGCCAGTACCTTTTAGTATATATAAGCCCTGACAATTTACAAAAACATTTACCCTGAAGATTACAAAACACAATGAGAAACATATTTTTATTTCGTGGAACACTTTTCAAGGAATAATTTTCCTGCTTCCTAACATTTTTTTTCGATATAATTTAAAAAGAGCGTGAGAGAGAAACTCTGATAGACTCAACTCACTGAGGGCGGTGAGAATGCTTAACGCCGTATCTTTTTGTTACCTTATAATATAAAGATCTTTTAAGTTGAGACTTTTTGAAAGATATTGATATACAGTGAAGTATGCTTGTACTATGTATTTTCATGCATTTTTTTTCTCTTAACGCGAAACGAAAATCGCTTAATAAGAAAAGATTTTCCTTCTGGGAAGGAACAAAATACGTAAAACACCAGACGCATAGATGAGATTTAAGAGTGGTGTAAAAGGAAAGAGAAGTGGTTTCTCATGTTTCGTAGAAAAAAAGCTAACTTGGATTTGAAATACCCTCGGAATAGACTGTGATACGAGTCAATTTTGTGTTTATCTAAGCTACTTCACCTTCCACCCCTACAAACGTCACTCAAAAACGTCTCATCTCTCATAAGTTGGTTTTGGAATTCTCTCGGTGACGAGTGCATTGCAGTCTGAGTACAAATCAGTAAGATTGATTCGCGTTTCTTTTTCTTTCTATTTTGGAAAAATTGTTTTACAAACACAATGGCAAGGAGCTCAGAGGGAAGGCAAACTTCTATTTCGCTTAAAATGAAGATGGAGCTTCTGAAAGCCGTTGATTAAAAACTGAAGACGAAAGTGGAAATCTGTAAAGATTTTGGTATTGCTAAATTTTGTATCAAATTTCATTAAGTTCTTGTTTCATTGATTCTTAATAACATGCATATATACATATTTATGTAAATAAAATGTATTTTAATAAACTTAGTTTTGTTAAGTAAATGCAGTATCTTTTAACACGAAAAAATATTTTAGTCCCCTCAGTTTCGTGTTAAATGATTTTTACTGTATATTGAGGAATAAAATATTTTAACTATTATACACACACACATCTATATTTTATGCTTTGTCTATAAATGTTGCCTTTTTATTTTATCAATCAAAAAATTCATATTTCATTGTCCTTTTTGGTAGAATCATATACATTATGCGTTATGAGTGTACAAAAATCTGATAAATTTTATCCGATGCGTAAGGTTTTCTTTTTTCTAAAGTGAAATGTAAATAGACAAAGTCAAGAAACTTCTTATGGGAGAAAGAAATTATGTGTTCATTTGAATATAACCGCTTAAGGAAATCTGCATTTACTAATGAGCATAGAGCTTAAATACCACCGATGAAAAATCCAAGAGCTTTTTAAATAGCCTATGCACGTGACTGGATTTGTTTGTGGGAGTTGTTGCAGGACTTGAATAGGAATGAGTTTAAATCTTCAGTATATTTATCCAAGTGTCAAGTACATTTGTTTTCCAATATGCACTTTAAAACCTTTGACATAATAGCAATTTAAGTTAAAAATTCCATAATTGTAAAGGCGATAGTTTTAGCAAATGCTTCAAGATTTTTGTTTCTGTTTACCTTTTGTAAATTATATTAAGTTGGATATATATAATGCATTATTGTTTTTCAAACACTTAATTTTTGATAAATATGGTCTGATTATATCGTATGAAGTTCTCATCGTTAAAAATCAGCACTAAAATTAAACGATTATTACCTTTCAAATGCATTTTTTTCAAGTAACTTAGCAAAATATAATAATATAAAAATGCACTTGGAATTTATTTTCAAAAAGTTTTACTTAAGACAATGAACTGAGTATTTCTTAGAGACAAAATAAAAGACTTGAATGTGAAATATTTTTTCATTTTTAAAAATATATAATTACTATATTCTGACTTTGCAATCTATATAAAGCAATATAGATATAAGTCTTAGTCTTTTTTTTTTATATAATCTTTTAGCATGATTTTGTAGCACTTGAACAATGTGGACAACATTGTGTATTCGAAAGATAAAGAAGTTTTTAGGATTACAGTAAATAAAGGAATTTTTATGGATACAGGAAGAACCGGAGACCTTTTATCCAGAATTCAAGTATTTCGAACAAGAGAAGATATTAATTGACGTAAAGTTGTCGTCTCCTGCTTTTTTATACAACTTTTCAATCAATGAAATTCTGGAATATATAATTTTTTATGGTTTTCTTCTATGTTGTAAATGTATAAATGGCAGCGGTAGATGAAGTGGTCATAGTCGATGTTGTCTCTGTCGAGTCATTGGCTCTTGTCCTAATGCCATTGAAAACCAGCTTTGTAGAAGAGCTAATGGTATGTTAAATATGTCGAGGTTGAAAGTCTTACCAATGGCGTGGTGTGTTCAAGTTTGAGAGAGTGAAGTGCCAACTCTCAGGTGTCTTCACTTGAGCCTGATTCCAAATTACATAGTCTCTCGCTTGTAGCCATCGTATTCCTTCGTAGTGCAACCTTAATAAATCAATCAGTCTCTCAGGAATAAAATACGTGTATATTTCTCTTTACTTTCAAGAACATTATTCAGTTTATAATAATATTATAGAGAGTGACAACGGCCAGATTGAGTTAAATATACATTTATTAAGGGGAATTATTTACAAGGGAGGGCTAAAAGTTAGTAAAAAGTAATCGAAACATCATTTTTAAAGTATATCGTTGGATTCCACGAGACGTTTCGTTCCTGCGCCCTCGTCATTGTCTCCTCGCCGTCGTCTCCCTCGCAATCCTCGAACCGCCTTGTCAGCTAGGTGGCGCTCTCTTGGTATTACGTCATTAAGGAATATAGGAAGGATATAATATGTGCACTTCCATTCCTACAATATTAAAATAAATACTACATAAACTTTGTTAAATTAGACTATGAAAAAGTTTAGAGTAATGTTTTTCTTAATTTTTTTGCTACTGAGTGTTTTTTTTAGATGTTAAACTAATTCCTATTTGAAAATATAAGCTGAGTAGTCTTCACTGCAGAAATAACAGTTACCTTTTAATTTTAATTTTTTCGATAACTTCGGAAGAAGCCTTGTAAGAAGTGAACAATTATTCTCAAACATGTTTTCTTGCACATCTCTTATCCATCTACTGCAACACTTGATTGTGATTTATGGATTGATGTATATTTAAAACATCACAAGAGTCTTTTTTGGAAATTATTTACTTAAGATACATTTTTGTAGTTAATATATTCACCACAAATTACTTCATGAAGTTTCTCTAGTTATTTTTCAGTAGCTTTTTTTACGTACTTATTGAGACATAAATATTACAACTGATAAAGTAATGTTTAAGAATATTAGTTTGTTTTTTTATTTTTTTTTTGTGACAGAAGTAGCCATGATACCATTTATTGTCCTAAACAAATATATTTCTACTTTACAAAATTGTTATGTAAAGAGTAGAAGAGAGAGAGAGAGAGAGATTGGGGCTACTTACTAACGTCGAGCTTCAAAGAAGTTAGGTGGCCGCGGTAGCCAAGTGGTCAAGGTATTGGATCGTGGCTGGCCTTGTCACGAGTTCTAGCCCAGTAGCGCTAAAGACCCGCCGTGTAGGGCAGCAATGCACGCTAAATCTGTCGAGAGCTGAAACGTCCTCCCGTTGGTGTGGTGTGGTAGTTAGGAGAGGGGGTGCCAGCTCAGGTGTCGTCCACGTCACTTGACCATGGTTCAAAATTATGTGGTCCATCGCCAAAAGCCCTCATGTAGCTGAACAGTGCGACGTTAATATTCACTCACTCAAAGGAGCAAGAGGGCTATTGGTAAGGAATTTCGTAATTCTGAACCTCTGTCAAGTGACGAGGAGGACACTGGAGCTAGCCTCCCCCTCTCTAAACTTCCACACCACGCTAGATGAATGAGGAGAATGCTATCCTGTAAGCAATGCCAGCGAGGCATTGTCTTAGAAGTATTATAAACACTTTGTTTCGAAACTGTTCTCCTACGAACAGAATATGCGTTAGGAAGTGCTATATTAACGTCGCGCTGTGAAGCAACTCGAGTGCTATTGGTGACGGACCTTCTAAATTTGAGCCTCGGTCAAGCGACGATTACAACACCTGTGCGCTCTGGCACCCGCCTTTCCAAATAACCACATTAAGGGGTGGACATTGAGCTCGACCAATTTAACTTGCATCAACTTCCTTTACATGGCAGGTCTTCAGGGGAACCAGGACTCGAACCCAGAATACGCCAGCTACTAGTTCGTGACCATAACCACTAGACTATTGCGGCTACCCAAGAATATTTGCATCACAGCTTAGGAAACTTAATTCCAAAAGGTAAAACAAATATTCACACACCAAAAGGAGTACTCTCCCATTTTCTGTTTGTTTATAAAGGTTATTTGAAAAATTATCGGGCGGTGTGGGAAACTAATAGAAAGGACTCATTTAAAACGGAAACCTTTGAATATTGTAGAGTTATGTTCTAATGTATTTTTATAAATTTAAGAAAAAAATTTAGATTGATATAAAGATTTCTTAAAAGTAAAATGCTGATTTTTAAATAACAAAAAAAAGCCTTATATATATATATATATATATATATATATATATATATATATATATATATATATATATATATATATATATATATATATATATATATATATTATATATATATATTTATATATATATATTATATATATATATTATATATATATATTTATATATATATATTATATATATATATTTATATATATATATTATATATTATATATTTATATTATATATATATATATATATATATATTTTATATATATATATATCAGTTTCACATATTCTTAATGTATCTAATACATTCTGAAATGTTACAGAAAACTTGAATGAAATACTGCTTTAAATACTAAGATATAATTATCAAAGATTTAAATTGAATTCTTGTTGTTGAAGAAGTTGCAAAATGAACTCTGTAACACACCCACATATGTGGCCGCGGTAGCCGAGTGGTATAGGTATCGGATAGTGGCTTGCCATGCCACGAGTTCGAACCCAGTACCACTAAAGACCCACCGTGTAGGGCAGCGATGCACGTTAAATCTGTCGAGAGCTGAAACGTCCTCCCGTTGGTGTGGTAGTTAGCAGAGGGGGGTGCCAGCTCAGGTGTCGTCCACGTCACTTGACCGTGGTTCAAAAATACGTGTCTGTCGCCAAAAGCCCTCGTGTAGCTGAAAAGAGAGAGAGAGAGAGAGTACGACGTTAATAATCAATCAATCACACCCACATATAATGTATGTAAAGAGGGTTTTTTTCCAGGTATAGAAGTTTAAGTTGGCATTACTTTCCAAGATGGTGACCGATTTAACAGCTGTCAAGTGATTTATTCTCAGTTTGGTTTGGCAATTCATCATGAATAGACTCACGCCTGAACAACGCTTTCAAATTGTGCAATTTTATTTCGAAAATAATGGTTCTCTCTCTGTGCGGAATACGTATTCCCGATTTTCATATGCGAATTTTGTTTAGCGATGAAGCGCACTTCTGGTTGAATGGCTACGTCAACAAACAAAACTGCCGCATTTGGAGTGAAGCTAATCCACCAGTGTATGTCGAAACACCGTTACATCCAGAAAAACTGACTGTTTGGTGCGCTTTATGGGCTGGTGGAATCATTGGTCCGTACTTCTTCAAAAACGATGAAGGCCAGATTGGACTACATGAGAGCCAGGCGTGGAAGTCATATGCCAGAAATCATATTTAAAATGTAATGCCACAAGATTATCTTTCGAATAAAAAAAATTCATGTGAATTGAATAATACACTGCTCAAAACAATTAAAGGATATTGTAAGTTTTATATAAAATAAAGATATAAGCGAAATTTTTTTGTGCCGAAAATGGAAGAAGAGAATCACAAATGCAAATTTTTCTGATTGTGAAACTGTGGAGTATACTAATTTTGAGTTCGACGTCAAAAAATTCACTTCAGCGGCAGTGAATGAAATTTGACGTTCAACTGAAATGGAGACAAAGATGATCGGCATTCAGTGACTGCTTTGTTTCGATGAGTATGATGTCTCAGCGAAGTCATTTAACCGATTCAGAAGCTTGGAGAGTTGTTGGTAGGTTAGAAGGGGGTCAAACTCAAGCCGAAGTAGCGCAAGCCATTGGAGTGTCATAAAGTGTGATTTCCAGGATCTGGAACCGTTTTTTGGAGACTCGAAGTGCAGGTCGAAGACCAGGACAAGGTCGTAGACGGGCAACAATGCCCAATGAAGATCGTTATTTAGTGTTAACGGCTCCGAGACACCGAAATATGAACGCTACTCTTCTCCAACAACACCTTCGCTCGGCTACTGGCACCACGGTTTCAACTCAGAATGTCCGAAACCGGCTCCATGGTGTAGGTCTGTATTCTCGCCGACCGATGGTATGTGTTAGACTAACATCAAGGCATCGTCGCGACCGCAGGGAGTGAGCAACAGAGCATGTGAACTGGAGGAGAAATGAATGGAGCAATGTTCTTTTTTCTGACGAGTCCCGCTTTTCTGTTCATCCGGATAATAGGCGTATTTTCATCTGGAGGGACCGTGGCAGTAGGAATAATCCTGCGTTCATGCACGAAAGTGTCAGATTTGGCGGCGGGGGAGTGTTGGTGTATGGTGGCATCTCCATTGACGGACGCCCAGACCTCTACATCATTCGAGATGGACCTCTGGCTGCTCGCCGATAAAGGGATGAGATCATCAGACCTATTGTAGTCCCTTACGCTGCAGCAATCGGAGATGACTTCATTTTAATGGACGATAACTGCATGCCACATCGTGCTAACCTAGTGGGGGATTTTCCTTTCGAGGAAGGAATCGTACGAATGGAATGGCCAGCGTGTTCTCCAGACATGAATCCAATAGAGCACGTTTGTGACGCTCTAGGAAGACGAGTTGCTGGCCGCCAACCACCCCCACAAACTCTCCAAGAACTGGAAAGAGCTCTTCTGGAAGAGTGGGACAAAATACCCCAACTCGTGATTAAAAGTGTCATTGACTCCATGCCTCAAAGGTGCTCAACGTTGCTGGCCGTCCGTGGAAACCATACCCTCTACTGAAAATGATTTCCTTTGAAGAAACCACCTTTTCTTATTCTTTTTTTCTCATATGCACAAATTGTATTTTTTTCCTTTTGTACACAATACTTAATAAAATGCATTCTTTTTCTGCCAAACATGTGTAATTTATTCTCACATAACCTACTACGTCTGTCAACTATGTATCAATCAGCTAAAAGTTTTCCCAGCCACAAGAACCACCTAAAACCGCAATATCCTTTAATTATTTTGAGCAGTGTACATCGTTGTTTTATTGCAATTTAAAGTTCTATACCTCTAAAAAAACACCCTTTATATGTGTATATATGTATATGTATATAATTATAGTATACTCCAAATAAATAAAAATATCCTCTTCAAATTGCTGATAAAATTAAAATAATCTTCCAATAAAAATTCCTTATTCATTTTATTTTTTCTGAGTAATATTGAATTAAATATGTTTTTAAGTAATTTAGGTATCCTGAAAACTAGCCACAGTTTCAAAAACGCAATCCAAAAAAATTTAAGTTTTTCCAGGTTGAATGATTCTAACATTTGTTTTTATACCAGGTGATCCGCTAACATTTGAAAATTCAATAATTCAAGAAATAATGTAGGAAGAGGGATAAAAATTGACACACATGCTTGAAATGACATGGGGTTTTATTGAAACAAAACAAAAGAGGGGGGGACAGATATTTGACCAAATGGCGCTGGATCGCAAAACCTCAGTGACGCCGCAACAAAAATCTGTTTAAAAGGACCAGCTTTACCAGAACAATGCTTTATCAGAAAAGTATTGTTCGTAAAGCTTTTTTATCAGAATGGAAAATGTTGCTCCAACTTTACGATCCTATCGCCACAAGAAGGGTGTGAAAGATACCTCGCGCACATTGTTTAGTGAAGATCGCGTATTGAGGCGCTACTTCCGTCATGTTTGGCCTCTCAGGTCCCCAGATCTCAGTCCGTGTGATTAGTAGTTGTAAGGTTTTCTGAAGTTGCAAGTCTACCGCGATCGTCCAACCTCATTAGGAATGCTGAAATATAACATTCGACGGCAATTTCTTACCATATCTTACGAATAAGCTGCATAGTATTGTTGTTATAAGCATTGTTCCTTCGACTACATGTATTATTGATGAGTGACGGATGACATGTTGAACATTTGTTTATTGCTAAAAATTGCTAAAAACACAGCGTTTATTGCTAAAAATGAATCATTATGTTAATTATTGCTTTTTTAATATAAAGCAACATCTGCTAGTCATTTTTGCCATTTTTTTGTTTTGCTTTTTGTATCAGTAAAACCTCATGTCATTCCAAACATGTGTGTCAATCTTTACTTCTCTTCCCATATCATTTCGTGAATTATTGAATTTTTAAATGTTAACGGACTTTTGGGTCACCTAGTAAATCGCACTAGTGGAATTTTCATGCACTACAGGTCATTTAATTTGCAGAAACAAGAAGGAAAGCAGGTAACTAAACTTAACCTATAATCTGCATGCAGGAAGCTGATGCACAGTAGAAAGATAATATGATTATATTTGTAAATAATTTGGGAGTGTACAGGGTCTGAAATCAGTACACAAGCTGTTACCTCGGTCAGCTAAAACGGTTCTAACCAGGCTAGGAATCGAATGAAAATGGATTTGGATGACAAATACAGGCAAGTCATTCCAGATGCTTCAAGTATATGCCACACTCTATCAATCGTAGTGGCTGGAGACAGCTAGTGGCTCATTCTTTCAACAACCTACGACTAAATTTTTCTAACGGGTGAGAATTCTGTAGAACACATGCTGGTCAGGGCTACAGTCGAATACTCTGTGCGTTGAGGAAACATGCTGTCTTGCGTTATCATATTGAAAGATGACGCCTTAGAGGCTACGAAAAATGAAGCAGAATCACCGGCCTAAATATTGAGAAAATCTGACTGTTCAGATTACTGCCGACGTGAGCAAGGGATGTTCGTTAACTTATTTGCTGCCCATACCATCACACTAGGTGCACAACCCGTGTGATAATTTTAAGTGCAAGCACAGGCCCTTGCACTCTCCTCGGTGCCTCCTGACATGTCCCCCATAATGCTGAACATAAAACCAAGATTCGTCTGAGAAGACAAAATGGTACCATCTTCTGTATCTAATCCGTACGAATACATATCGTACTGTAAATAAATTGACTTCCTAAACCAAGTTCTCTGATGTGGTTATATGGTTCGGAAAAGCCGACTTGACAACATGTTTGTCCTTTCGGATGTTAGTGGTGGAGACCCTTGAGATCCTGCATGACGTTCAGTATGACCTCCTTGAATCTATCAGTTTTACATTCGCAAGACAATTGTTGGATTCCGACCAGTTTGAGTAGCAATATATGCATGATGAAACCGATGAAATGCACTCTCCATCCGTCACAATCCTACAGCTATTGAATTTCAACATATGATGGTAGCTCTTTTGCCTTCGTATGCACATAACATAACACGATCTTCTTACAGCCAATTAATATTCAAAAGTGGTTTCTGAATGAGACACCCGCAACACAATTTTCTTTTAACTCAATTTTCTCTCTTTTTTTAGATGCCATTTCACTCTATTGAATCGTTCGATTGCGTTTAAATATTAATCAGCTGCATATCCAATATCCTTCTTTCTTTCATCCGAATTTGACGCTTGTATCACAGCCTCTTTCACAGTTTTGCAACCTTAATGACCAGGGGTATACTATGAATATAAGATAATTCGGCAGCTGAGAAACTGACAGACATTAAAAAAAGAGTATATCGTGAATACAAGAGAAAAATTTATATAAATTGCAACAAAATTCAATCGCTCTCTGATTTGAGTGGGAAATTTTTCTCAAAATTCTAATAAATAGAGTGTAAAAAATGCATTAAAAAATCGTCTTCCAATATTATCCCAACTTAATAGGAGATATTTGATTAGAAAATCTTATCCAATTCACAAATCAAATATAACAACTTACTCATTATCTAGGAAATATAGTTGATTCTAAATGCATTCAACAAGTTCTCCGTAAAGAGCCAGACACTAATATACCTGAAAAAAAATGAAGCCATATCTTCGTCTTCACTTAAAATACGAATAGTCTCGTCTGGAATTCAGCCGAAAAAACATTGCATGGAGATAAAACGTTTTTATCTAAGTATTTTCTCCATTAAAATTACTTTTTTCACTTTAATTCTCTATAATTTTTTTCATTTCGGATCATAACGATTGATTACAAAAGGTATAGCTTTGATGGCCAATATGGGAACATGTATAGGCGAGATCTATGATATTTTATAAGAAGAATTTTCGGAAAAAAAGGTAGCTCATGGTGCTGATTGCAATATTCACTGAAAGAAAGTATACATTGTCTTTTCCATCATCGAAGGTGACTTCCCTGACTAAATTCAGATCTCAAAGAGTTATTTGCTCTCATTTATATTTGAAAGCTTATGTAAAAGAATTTTTTTAAAATTTGAATTGGCTTCCATTCACACTTCATGAGTTCTATTCACTTTACATACGATGATCAAATTTTTGGAATAGTCTCCGCGTCTTCATGAATTGAATTTAGATGGAAGTATATAGAATGGAAAGAGAATAATAGTGAGACGCGCACGCGTGTTTTCTGTAATAACAAGCAGCATTATAGAGGGCTTTTAAAAACGGAGAGCATAGAGTGTACCTTGAATGAATTCCATCTTTCAAAATGAAACTGAAAATTTATATTCGTCTCAAGAATTATAATTTTGAATTTATTAAAAAAGGTTGAGGTGCAATTAATTATTAAAAGTAGCTTTTTTATTTTCTTCAATTGAAGTGAGTTGTTTTTTAGTAATGTTTCATAATTATTTCGAGGGCTCAAATATGTTACTTAACGACGTCTCAGACCTGAATTATTAACAAAAATAATTTTTGTTAGTTGTATTATTTATCATTTCTAACCTTTACATATAAAGCAACATTGCTTGAATAAACTGAAAAGGCTTTCTTATTTGAGGGAAGATATGTATACATTTATTCGGTTTACTTATTCCTTATTATCATGCTAATTTAAATTCCATACGTTTAACTTAGGTCTAGGCTTTTGTGAAATATGACTACATTCCCCTTGAGTTAAAGATGAGGTTCAAATTTCGAGCCCATTTTTATATAAAAAATGTTCCAAATCTAGCGCAAGACCTTATGTTTATGTGAACACGTATACATATTTATTGTACTCGCGTTCTTGAAATTCAAAATCCTTCAATGAATTCTTTATTCACTTAGCATAATAGCATTGCAGATAAAACACACACAAAATATGGCATTAATAGGAAAAATAGAATATTATGTAAGATATTTTTGTCTCTAGATCATTGCGAGGTAAGAAAGTGATGTCGAATTATTTTTTCCTCCTTCGTGGTCAGAAAAAAAAGTTCCTTACATGGGTTTTGTTTTTTAATACTTGGGAAAAAACACATACACACACACACTTCAATGTTGTATAAATCAAGTATCTATGGAACAATTTTCAGCAATGGATGATATTTTTTTTCCTTTTCAACTAATACTTTCATACATGATTTAATATTGCCTAATAAATATTTGTAGGCATAACTGTACGTGATTTGAATAATCTGATTACATAATGAGATTTTATTTAAATAATTTTTTTCTTAAGAGATTTTTAGCTACCCGAATATCGGTGCGCAACCTAAAACTCACATATTTTATGGACTAATGAGTTTTAAATTTTCAGTTATTATTCTGTTTTTCAGCGTTTCTTTAAATCTTATCTTAAATCAAAAACCACCCTTCGTATTTTTCATGACAAATCTACAGCTCAATGATTTGGAAACATACAAGGTTAGAATTGTATCCTTCAAAAATCAAATGCAAGCAATTACACCAAGATATTACTTCCCAAACTCTCAAATAATAACATATTGTAATCTTATGTCCTTTAATTTTCAAAAATTCAAATGGCCTTTTGTATGGTTTTTCTGGACATATTAATATTCAACAGAATTGGAAATATTTTATTTCCGCATTCCATGTCGAAATAAATTGCATGCAAAATGGACCTTGCCTTTGTTTCCGTGAGAACAAATGCATGCAGAAACATCATTTTCATCAACAACGGTCATTTTAGTAATAGATTTGAATGCAAGCGAGAATAATTCATTCAGGTGTTTAATACTATCGTAGCATGACAATCGATTAGTTTTCACACGTAAATCACATTTAAAAAAGAAATCATTGAGCAAGAAATGATCCATTGCGCATCACTGGAGCCTATCGAGTCTCATGGAACTTGACAGCTGATCGCTTGAGCAATTCCCTTGACACGTTCGCTGAATATATTGCATCACAAGTTTTAAAAGTACAGCTTGTCCTTAATTACGCTGTTTTTGTGATAAAAAGTCATCACCGTTACGCTTCTTTGTAGTTTTGAATTTAGCACATTGGTGTCAATAGATCGGAGGTCTCATAATTCACTTTTATAGAGGATTTTTAAGATATAAAATGGGAAATTCTCTCATTATTTAATTCCATTTGCTTCTAATTATGTACGTTTTCTGATAAAAAAAAAAGTTCTTATCGTTACGCTTTGTTTCTGTTGTGTTGTAGCGGTTGCTTTCAGCTGTTATTTTCTGTCCAACATAAAGGTCCGTTAAACACAACCCGTACGCATCATGATTTTGAGCCACGGTCAATTAATAAGGTAGTCACCTGAACATCGACGTTACTGTCCCAACCTATGTCGCACAGTTTTGAAGATTTTTAGCACCGACATATTTAAAGTACATTTCATTTTCTAAATTGCTAATCTTGAACGAAATCAAGGCTCGAATACGTGGCTCGACTAGATTAACGTCAGCTAAGAGCTCGATACCACAATCATTTGTATACAGCAGGGGTGTTAAACTCGCAGCCCGCGAGCCACAGGCGGCCCGGTCAGTATATCGGCACATAATATATAATAAAATATCAAAATTTCTCCCGAAATAGGAAACATAGTAGCTGAGAAGAGATTTCAAGTGTCAGGACGTAAACATTAAATTTTTCTTTTATTTATGTTTATTATAATGCATTATTCGAAATAAACTTCTACGCTTCTATGAATATTGACTTTTTTGCTGTCCACCTTGCGTTAAATCTTGTTTATAAAAGGTCCAAGTTAGCCTTCAAGTTTAACACCCCTGGCGTACAGCAACCTCCGTTACTCATTCGTGTTACAATGAAGTTAATATACGAAACTTTTCATTCCTTCATATACCACCTTGCACATTTTTCATTTATCATATGCAGCATATAATTTTATCATTACACTAATATTTTAAGAAAAGAACTTAAAAATAACATTTTAACGAAAAACGTGTACAAAAAAATTAGAATAAAAATAGTTTGTATTATATTTTTGTTTTATTTTTTATACTATGTCACATTCCACTTTCGGTGTAAAGATCATATCTACCTGTGCAAATCTATATTACATCTATGCATATTAAAACGAATATTATTATGTAATAATTACAATCCTGAAAAACTAAATAAAATTTTAGAATAGCAAAGATTATCATCGAACTCAATAGACCTTTGGAATACACTATGGGGAAAACTTTTTAAACTTCCTAAGAACCCCCTCTTGAGAGGTGTACTTAGATCCGATTGGGAATCCCTGCTTTAATATCATGAGAAAAGTTAAAACACTGTAAACTGTAGTAATAGTATTTTAAAAAAAGACATTTGAAATTGTGTAATACTTAGATGTATAGGAATTGTGAGTACGTGCACGTGATATACACTCATGTCCATAAATTAAGGATAATGAAGTTCAGGGAAAGAAAGAGACAGAAGCAAAACAAATTAGACTTATTCGTAAAGTCTATTTATTAAACAAAAGGTAAAGAGCAAAAAAGATGCTATATGTTTGACATAATTAATAAAAATTGCGATTTTTACTCCCTAGAGCAAATTTCAAAAAATAACCTATTTACAAAAAACAGTATAACATGGTTAGTATGGTGGTTAATACGGAATATGTCTCCCGGACGATGCAATATTGATCTTACAACGCCTAGGCATGCTGAGTATCAAATTTTCAATCTGATCTTGGGGAATATTACTCCATTCATCAAACAATGTCCTCCTAAGTTCCGGTAGACAGGTGGGAGGAGGTTGACGGGCTGCAATTCGTCAGCCAAGCATATCCCACACATGCTCTATTGGATTCAAGTCCGGTGAGTATACGTGCCAATCCATACGGGTGATATCCTCCGATTGAAGGCATTCGTCTACAATGTTTGCACGGTGAGGACGGGCGTTGTCATCCATAAACAGAAATTCAGCACCCATGGCGCCCCGAGACAAACGTACATGTTGTTCCAGAATGACATCCCGATAGATGTGGCCTGTCATCGTTACACTCTGAACATGCAGGTCAGTTCTGGAACCAAGAATAATTCCTCCCCAAACGAGCCATCCTGCACCACCGTAACGGTGTCGCTCAATGGTGTTCTCCTGGTCGTAACGGGTACCTGGCGCTCTCCATATTAAAGTCCGGTGAGAATCAGACTGCAAACTAAATCTAGACTTGTCGGAAAACATCGCACAAGACCACTGTTGTGGTGTCCAAAATGTATGCTCTACTCCAGGTTAATCACAGACGACAGTGAGTTGCGGTAAGTGGAGCACACCTGACAGGCCTACGAGCATATAGACCAATGTGCCCTGAGCGTCTGTACATGGCCTGCATTGAAACTGTCGTACCGGTAGCTGAAGAGAGCTGACGAGACAGGTTTGATGTTGTGCTCCGTCTGTTTCTTTTGGTAGTAACTGCGAAATATATATATATATATATATATATATATATATATATATATATATACCGGTCCTAATTCGGCGTTGTAACTCGTAGGACCTGTGATGTAACATCTACTCACATTACCATCATCTTGGAATCGTTGCCAAAGCCTGGAGATGACACTCTGGGCGATTCCAAGTTCCTCGGATACTTCCAGCTGTTTACGTCCACATTCCAGTCGTCCAACAACTCTACAACATAAAAAAATCATCCAAATGCTTCCTTTGTGCCATAACTATGCGGTTATTGCACTGAAAGGCTTTTAAAGCGCTTGTGAACAATTTTACTTCTTTGCCACCATTCCTTATATACCTCTCTCTTACACTCTCGTCATTGTGACGTACTATCCGCGCCATCTGGTGGTTTCCTGTAATTTGCATATTCTTCTTCAAGATATGTGTGATTATTCTACAGGTTAAATTTTTATTTTAGAGATCAATTTCTGTGTGGTTCTGAATTATCCTTAATTTATGGACATGAGTGTAGCTAGATATATTAGTAACAAAATAAAACATTAAAATTTTTTTTGTTAAAAATAATTTATAATCAAAAAGGATAATATTATTTACTGTAAATGAAGTATTTTATACGAAGCATTTTCCTAAATCATTTAACCAATTAGGCTCAAAATACTATATATATATATATATATATATATATACATATATATATATATATATATATATATATATATATATATATATATATACATATACCGTATTTACTCGAGCCTAAGCTGCACCCCAAATTCTCAACAAGTCTTCGTGAAAAATGAAAAATAGTGTAAAATACTTAAGAACCTGAAATTGTTCTAATTGCCCCACCCAATGCATTTTTTTATTCGATAATAAGCTGCACCCAATTTTCAGTAGCTTTATTTTTAGAAAAAAAAGTGCATCTTATAGATTTGAGTAAATGCGGATAAAGTGAAAAGGAATAGTTATTATTATTTTTTGTCTTCTAAAACAAGTGTTATTCCACCATCTCAATTAATTGTATTAGTTTTACTTAACCCTTAACTTCCCACTGTTGCATTTCTGCAACATATGATTTACTTTAATTTAAAAGACTTAATATTTTTTAATTACCTACAAATCACTTATCTGAAAAAAAAGTTTACTGCAACGAAATACATGCTAATTTTGTCACTAAATGGAAGTACATTTTTTCCAGAAATCACAACAATTATAAAAATCTCTGATGCCTCAAGAACTGTGTTTTTGCTATAAAAAGAATCCATTATATTTTATGCTTCCTCTTGTTTATTAACGAAATAAATTACCAGGTAAGAAATTTAAACATTTTATGTTCGTTTAAAAGTAATTTTGGTTTTCTAAGGGAAAAAGTTTGAAAGAAATTTGATTTTAATTATATGTTGCAGGTCTACTAACCCAAGATGAAATTGATAGATATATGAATAATTCGACCTAATTAAGTAAATTAAGTGAGGATGGTCTTGAATATTCTGATGATGATGTTGATTTTTACCTGATTGTGTGTCATTTAATGAAGATTCGGATAGCGACTGGGAAAATAGTATTGGTTCACAAAATACAATTCAAAAAATTCGATGATGATAATAAATTAGATAGAAATATTTCAGTTAGAGAGAGAACCTTTTTTAATTTTTTAAGAATAATAAAATATTGTCAAATAATTTTTATGGAAAAATAAAACATTTCATTGAATGAAAAGAAGAAATAAAATTCCGTGGAGATGACACGCTCCCAAGAGAAGTTATGGATTTGGAGTGCGAAGTGTAAAGTAGGACTTTGTTACAACAAAATCAATAACTACTTCAAAAATTTTCATTGTATGTAAGGCTAAATCAATTTATAACAATGAATAATAAAATCCTCATATATAAAAAAAGTTTTGTAATGTACTGCGCACTGCTGCGCAATGTTGCACTTCTGCAACAAACAAACAAAAATGACTGAAATTCAATTTAAAACTACTTAATTTTTTACACATATATTTCCCTTTTATTATTACTTGAGAACTAGCAAATATAATTTTTTCATAGAAATTTAAAAAATTGGAAAGTTAAGGGTTAAATGTGTGTACCCTTAAAATATCTGCCGTAATTAAGTTTCTCTCTTAAAAAATTTTTGAGTTTAGTTTTTAGAAAATAATATGATGAATATGGTGCATATTTATCAAAAATAAAAACGTGGGATTCTGAAGTATTGTGTGTGCATTATGCAAAATTCATTTTATTCATCATTTAAATTATGTTTTGAATACTTAAAATAACGCTGTTATGTATAATTTATTGAATGGAATTTGTTAGTATTATGTTAGCACAGAGGGGTTTTTTTTCTCGGCAATCTGTAAATCCACTTCGAAACGATAATGCAGCATCAATATTAATACGCAATAAACCAGTGTTTCTCAAAGTTGCAATATTCGCGGCCCAATAATTTACTTATTTCGCATTATTTGCTTCTTTATTCCTCCCCAATACATAACATACACGCACCTGCGTGGAAAATGGTTGGCATTGAGGAGCGAACCGCGTAACTTTTAAGATTTGATTTATTATTAACGTCGCACTGTTTAAGCTACACGAGGGCTTTTGGCGACGGACCACGTAATTTTGAACCATGGTCAAGTGACGTGGACGACACCTGAGCTGGCACCCCCTCTCCTAACTACCACACCACACCACACCAACGGGAGGACGTTTCAGCTCTCGACAGATTTATCGTGCATCGCTGCCCTACACGGCGGGTCTTTAGTGGTACTGGGCTCGAACTCGTGACAAGGCAAGCCACGGTCCGATACCTATACCACTCGGCTACCGCGGCCACCCGCGTAACTTTTAATCGGCAGTTAAGAGATTAATCTCTCTCATAAATCGTACAAATTATCAAGATAAGTGTTTATTTGTGTTTTTAATTATATATATGACAAGCTCATGGAGTCACTGGTAGCTAAAAAACTTGTTCTTAATTTAGTACTGTTAAATTCATTATAAAATACACTGTGTGGCATTGATACATTTATAAGTGTAATATATCAGTATAAATGTGTATTTTTTAAATTATGTTTTTTGTTTGTTTGTTTACTTTCAGTAAATTAATAATTTTTTAAAAATCTTTTTTTTTTCGACTTTTCAATATGCTCGCGCCCCACAGTTTGAGAAACGCTGCAGTAAGCAGTTTAATGATTATTAAGAAACAACAATAGCCACATGAAAAAAGTCATAATCAATAGGAATTTATATTACTCTGCAGCATAAGCGAATATAATTAAGAATAAAAGATTCACTCTAGGGAAAGTTGAACAAATTTTTTCCTTCTGTTTATTACAATTAAAGTAATAATTTCCACTTAAAAAATCAGGTTCTTTTTTTTCTTGAATTAGCTTTTTCAGTGATTTGTGACATAAAGCGTTTTTAGTTATACCAAAAAGTCCGAAAGAAATTTTTACGAGTAAAAACTTAAGTGTTTTTATGAATATTTTAGCCATTTTCATAATAAATTCATAAATTACAGTTAAATATTGATAAGAAAGTTTCAGAAATATTTTTGAAAACATTAGCTGAAAATAAATTATAAACATATATAAAAACCGTATATCTCATTTTTTCATTTACTAGCATAATCTTATTTAATTAATTCACGCCTGATTTTTTTTTAAACTAATTGCTGTAATTTCTCATATCAGAAAAATTGTCCGATTTGAACTACTTGGCGTATAGTGATTGTGTGTGTGATTTCCTTCAAAATATTAGTATACTTTCCATTCTAGTAATAATAGTTTTATAAATGTGAATATACTACGTATAAAGACTAGGATAAATTATCTTCTGAATTTAATTTGGTGACCGAGAGAATGATGACAGTAAAAAAATGCCATGCAGCCAATCTTCGTGGACAATTCAGGCAATATGTAACGGTGATTATTTCTTACAAAGAATTCATGATCCCGGAAATTGCAGCTTTGCTAGACTTAAATGCAAATTATCTTATAAGATGTACAGATATCGATGTTTATCCATTGTTGGGTTGATAAAAGCTTATTTCCCCATTCCAGATACTGAACATTCAGTCACATCACGATACTACCTCCTTACATATATCATATTTATAAAATGAACTGAGGTTAAAGTTCTGATATCTTTCTTACCCGCCTATTTGCTTTTTTACGACAAAACACATTAAAAAAGCCCTTACGTTTACTGTCATTTGTCAAATGACTTCTTTCTCCCCCAACCTGCTGATTTGCAAATTCAAAAATTAATGAATTCAATTTAATTTTCTAATCAACCGATCACACTTGAGGAGAAAAGATACCCAGAAAAATCCCTCTAGCTCTCAATATCCTTCAATAAATACAGCAAATTATATATTAACTTCATTTTCTATTCGTAACTAAATTTAATTGTACTTGATTCAAGGAAGATATTTAAAAAACCAATCAGGAGATAAGCACCAAATTTATAAGAATAAATTAACAATAAAAAAAAGGCACGTCAAAATCATTGAGATCTTGAAGATGCAGCCTGTTTTTTTCCAAGAAAAAATAAGAGACACTCACAGAAAAAGAAATATATGGGTTAAACATTTACATCTCTGTTTCAAAAACTTCAAAAAAGCCATGGAGCTCAGATTATCATTTTCCAAAAAGAGCATTATTTTTCTATTAAAAACCTATAATAACCAAAGCTGCTTTGACTAACCAGCCCTAGGAAAGAAGAAGAAAATATTTACATGACTTGTTCTTTTATCGTTTAACTATTGTTTGATATATACACTGCTGGACAATTGCTAAGGACGGATCACAAATTGCTATGTAGCATAACATTAAGCGAGACATGAGGCCTAGTAGGATAAAATATAGTTGCCACACTGTTCAGACATTAGAAAAAAGAATATTTATTGTTCTGGAAAGTACAAAAGCTGTGAAACATCTGAAAGAAAAAAAATGTTCATTTGATCTGTGTACGGAGAAATGGAACAATGAATCTAAGAGTCAGCAGGCACCTTAAAGAAAGGTATCAGTACGGGATATGTCCACCGTGGAGTGTGATGTTTCCACACGTCGTACCATACTTTGCACAACATTATCCAGCAGCTGTTGAGGCAATTTATCCCATTCCTCTGTGAGTGCACGGATGAGGGTGTTCTTGTTTGTCGGAGGATAGTTTCGACCAGCAACATGCCTCCCCAAAGCATCCCACACATTTTCAATGGGGTTTAGATCTGGAGAACGCGCTGGCTATACGAGACGTTGAATACCCTCGCTGTCTAGACAATCCTGAACAGCGAGTGTTCGATGACATGTTGCGTTGTCGTCCATAAAAACAAATTTATCACCGACAGCACCACGGAAAAGACGAACATGAGGAAGTAGAACTTCATCAATGTATCGTTGGCCCGTCATAGTCCCATTCGCAACCACATGTAGGCGCGTGCGGCCATTGATCATGATGCCGGCCCACACCATGATACTGCATGTCGGATATCGGTCCTTTTCCTGGATATTTTCTGGACGATAAGCAGTATCACTCTCGCGCCAGATCAGTTGGCGTCTACAATCCGATGACAGACTGAACCTACTCTCCTCTGAGAATACTACGCATTCCCAGTCCTGTTCAGTCCAATTTTGATGCTCACGACACCATTGCAAACGGGCAGTACGGGGCTGTCTGGTCAATGGGACACACACAACAGGTCTGCGTGCGTATAGTCCTCCTCCCCTCAAACGTCTGGCAACAGTTTTTCGGGAGATCTGCTTTCCTGAGGCAGCAAGAAACTGATTTGCCACCTGCTGAGCTGTGGTGCGCCTGTTCCTTTTTGCTGATAGGACGATATATCTGTCTTCTGCAGGCGTCGTACTTCTAACACGACCTCCCCCGTGCCGTCTACTACACATTCCAGTAGTTTAAAATGACTTCCACAGCCGTGAAACAACGCTGTGAGCGATGTCGAACTCCCTGGCAACATCTGTTATTTTTCGCCCTTCTTCGATCTTTCCAATAATTCGGCCACGCATAAAATCATCTATGTGATGTCGGGAAGACATGCCAAAAATTTTAAGTTCGTCTATTAAATCTTTCCTGTAAAACTTTGACTTGAAACAACAACTGTCCACACGCGTCAAAACCTTTAAAGCTCTTATGAACGCTATCACGTGAGGAACAGACGTGGAAAAAAAATTTGCATACTCATGCTTCTTCTTACTAATATTCCGCACTTATTCTAATTTTCCACATTTTGCTTCCTTTCATTTTGTGGTTGCTATGGATGATAGTGTTATCCGTCCTTAGCAATTGTCCAGCAGTGTATATCTCTGTCTGTATCATTGCAAGATTTTTTTGTAAGTCTTCTTGAAATTTCTCTGAAATTTGCTGCCAATTTCTGAACTGCAATTTTTATAAACGCTACGGTTTTGTTACAATTTTTATTACGAATTAGAAACAGATTTTTTTATTAGATACCCTTTTATGGGCATGTTGTATGATATATAATAAAAATAAGGTGTTCAGATAGTGAGAAGTTAGAGACATGCTATAAAAAATATTCCAGGTCCGTCTGGGTTTCATTAATGCCTTTTATGACTTAAATTAGCATTAAAATATGTTATACATTATTTAGACCCTGAAGAAGCATTTTACCTAATGCATGCTGAGAAATGCGACAAAATGTTTCATTGTAAGTTTAGGAATGATATTGCCGTAGGGAAAAAAGATTCAAAATTAAAGAATAAATGAAAAATTGACTGGTGTAAAAACTTTATAAAAATGCATTTTGAATAGCTTTTATGGCTGTGAGAAATAAGGTGCAAAAAGAAAAACGTGAGGAATATAATATTACCTTTAAATTTATTTTTAGAATGAGATTTTATATTTATATTGAGGTTTTTTGCTCCTAGAAAAATAAAGGCTTAGCGGGGCATTTTATATTTTGGGAGCATATATTGAATATATGTACATATTTATTTACATTGTGTATTATATACTAGATCACCCCGTCTCAGATTTCTGAAACAAGCTCAAAAATCTTTCGATTACTTCAAATTCTGATTTCCTTTACTGCGTTCCTGTACAGATAATTAAGTGATTTTTTTTTATCATTAAGCTAAAAATTGTTATCAAAAGTCAGACATTAATTGTTGCAGAAAAATTATATTTAACTTTTCATAAAGAATATCTTGAAAATATTGTTATAAAGGAATGGTTTGTAATCTTATGATATTTTTCTTCTAAGTTAGCGCCATTGACTCTAAAAGAGAATTTATGTTTAAAATGATCACAAAGTGTTCTATTATTTAAAATTTCCTGTAGTAATTTACGTTAACTAATTTTCACATTTCATTCATTCGGGGTATTTGTAGAGAGTTTTTTTAATGTAGCATAATAAAAACACAGCGTTTATTTCATCCTTTTATTTAATTTTTTTAAGAACCGAAAAGGTGGTCGGGGTAGCTGCCTGAACATAGTCGCAAACGCGTGACCAATGTTGTCTGGTCGTGGATTCGACACCTGTTGCCACTGAAGACCCGCAGCATATACCGGGCTAATGCACGTTAAATTTGTCGAGACTTAAAGTTGCTAAAAAGGGAAAGTTTAAAGGCCTTGAATGACATTTTAATTTTAAGGCATACACTTGAATACAAAACGTTATTATATATATATATAATGTCTTAGAGTAATGGAAAGTGCAGCCGTTTATCAAAAGGTACTTTATTTCAAGGATTTAGCAAATCGCTCGGTGCCCCAAGCCATGACAAGAGACGAGTCTTCTTTCAGCATCGATCAGGAGCGAGTGAGTCTTTCGTCCACGTGTTTTCAGTAAGTCCGCCGAAGTTGAAGTCAAAGTACTTATGCGGGAGTTGAGTTGAGTTGTCCTGGTAGGAAGTTTACCCCAAATGACATATAAAAGGCTGGGTATTCATCACATATATAATAATTCCCTTTAATTTCATTCTGAATAACTTTTTAATTTTGGATGGTCCTCTCCTTCAGAACTCACGCTTAAATATTTTACTAGCTCACCTGCAAAACCGGTATTCAACCGTAATCGTATCTTGAAAGTTAATAGCTTGCATCTTTTAAAAGTAAGATTGTATCAGACACTATCGAGTGATAGCTTTCCTCCAATCAAAGCCTCCGTAAAAAGAAATCATGCGGTATTTTTCGCGTCATATGAAAAGCTAGAACTCAAAAAGCTCGTTCTCTTTGTCTTCGTTATGTAACGTGCAAGTCCTTTTTTATCCTTGTGTCTTTGTCTTGAATATGTAAACGCCGCTGATGCTTTTGTGACTATGTTAATCGCTGTAGTTATGAGTGGTGATATATTGCTTCTAATTATGTGTTTGTTGTTCATCGTCTCAATATCTTAAAGAAGAAATAACAATGTCCTGCAACAGGGCCGGCTCCAGCAGTTTTGCCGCCCGGACAAAAATGGAAAATGCCGCCCCTCTCTCTAAAGCAAAACATGATAAATAAAAAGATTAATTATTCTCATAGATACACACCTATAAAACATGATAAAGCATGAGCAATTCTTACGAACAAAAAGGCAGAATAACAATATATATATATATATATATATACCGGGTGATCAAAAAGTCAGTATAAATTTGAAAAATTAATAAATCACGGAATAATGTAGATAGAGAGGTAAAAATTGACACACATGCTTGGAATGACATGGGGTTTTATTAGAACAAAAAGAAAAGTTCACAAAATGTCCGACAGATGGCGCTTCATCTGACAACCAGTCGCTTCGAACTTCGAAATCATTCTCGCCACAGCTGCATTTGTCAACGGACCTTTACCCCCTTCGAATCCCCTTCATATGGCGATAGGAACGTAACGCTGCACTAGCACATTCCCCATTCTGATAATACAGCTTCACTAACAGTGCCTTTACAAGTAACGTCAACATGCTGCGACTGCTGGTGCAACTGATTCTCTCTCTCATGACAGCCCCTTTTCTACGCGATTTTCATGCGCAGTCACTGACGTTTTGTTGTCCAGCGCCATCTGTCGGACATTTTGTGAACTTTATTTTTTTTTGTTCTAATAAAACCCCATGTCATTCCAAGCATGTGTGTCAATTTTTACCTCTCTATCTACATTATTCCGTGATTTATTAATTTTTCAAATTTATACTGACTTTTTGATCACCCGGTATATATTGGGTTGTTCCGAAAGTAATTTTTTTTTGTGGAAATGAAAGACAGTTTTCGTATAATAAACAAATACTTTATTAAACTATGTATTGGCCGTTCTGGTCCAGCACATTTGACATCTTTCTGGTAGTAGCATACTTCCACGCTCATAAAATGCTTGGTCTTTGCTGGCGAAAAACTAATAGAGGTGGTCTTTGACCTCCTCATTTGAGGTGAAGGTTTTACCGTCTAAAAAATTTTGGAGGGACCGGAACAAATAATAATCCGATGGTGCCAGGTCTGGAGAATATGGTGGGTGTGGCATTGTATCTCATTCAAGCTGTAAAAGCTTTTGACGAGTGACCAAACTTGTGTAATTTCTAGCGTTGTCTTGGTGAAACACTTCACCTTTCCTGTTGATTAGTTCTGACCTTTTCTGTTGAAGTGCATCATTCAGTTTGTCCAGCTAATGACAGTAGACTTCCGAATTAATCGTTGTTTTATCCGGTAAAAGCTAAAAAAAAACGATTCCTTTAAAATTCCACCAAACAGACAACATCACCTTTTTTTTTTGGTGAATATCGGCTTTGGAAATGGTTTGAGCCGGTTCATCTTTTTTACTCCATGACCTCTTGCGTTTGAAGTTGTTGTATACAGCCCATTTTTAGTCCCCAGTGATGATGCGCTTCAAAAACGGATCATTTTCGTGACGTTTGAGAAGCGATTCTCTCTGTGAGAACATGGGGAACCCATACATCGAGCTTCGAGGATAATCCCAGGCCTTTCAAGTGGTCATAAACTGTTGAATTTGATAAATTTAACCTCAATCCGATCTCACGTGTTGTTATTCGCCGGTTCGCATCAACTAATGCCTTTATCACGTCTTTATCAGCTTCAACCGGCCTTCCTGAACGTGGTGCATCTTCAACATCAAAATCAACATCAACCAGTTCTGGCACTGGCGTACTGTCAACGCACCTTCTCCATACACATCGGTCAATTTCTTTCTGGCTTGAGCAGCATTTTTACCCTTTCTGTAGTAAAATAGTAAGATATGTCGAAAATGCTGCTTATCGCTCTCCATATTTAAAAGGGCACCAACCCAAAACTACTGCGTAGAATTAATTGGAATTTTTCACACACAAGCCTTCCTATATGAGCTCTCAAAGGATATAAAAATTATACGTCTTAAATGTGAAGTTATGTGCAAAAAAATACAATTAAATCCTCTGTCGGGAAAAAATGAAATTACTTTCGGAACAACCCAATATATATATATATATATATATATATATATATATATATATATATATATATATATATATATATGGAAAGACAATAGTAATTCATGAAGTTCTTCTATATTTAGGCGCAATGCAGCCACAAATATAAAACTAATAATCCAAAACATAAAGATACACAGATAGTTAGAACCTAAGATAACTATACTAAATAGAAGAGAACAAGGCACAGTAGTACTATAACAAACCCCTGGCCTTAGGAACCAAGATTTTAGGACTAGCCTACCTTCCCCTCTCTTATTTTTAACTATATTTATCGCAATAATGTTTTAGTTAGTGATAAAGCTAATATTTATTTAAACATTAATAACTTTATCAAACAATGTATAGGACATGGATATCCTGCTAACTTTCTTTACAATTATATTTCTAATAGTTCTTAATGATATACAATTTGTATTAACAACTTACTAACATTATGGGTTTTTTTTAAACTAATTATACAATTATTAAATAGATGGCGCCACATGTTTTATGATTCAATAATATTTAAATATTTCTATAGGATTCATTTATATTTTACACTAATATTTATATCAATATTTATTTATGATTTCTTAAAAGTACATTATATATATATATATATATATATATATATATATATATATATAAACTTTATATTTTCTATCATAATTTAACTTTTTATGAACTGTTTTCCCTCTCTTGTATTTGGCGGAAACATAACCAGTTGATACACTCCCCTGAAGTAAGTCTTACTATCTACGCGTTTTGCATCGTTTTTAAATCTATAACGTGAATACTGGTAGGCTATAATTTTATAATTATATTTTATTAGTTTAGTGATTTTATTATAATGTTTAAATTCCTCCAAATGTTATTCTTTCCTTTCCTCTTGATATGTAGTACGACAAACTACAGGTGAAGGTTGGCTAGCCCTAAAATCTTGTTTAAACCTGCAATCTTGGTTCCTAAGGCCAGGGGTTTGTTGTAGTACTACTGTGCCTCTTTCTTCCTATTTAGTGGGCCACGGTAGCCGAGAAAGTGGTATAGGTACCGGACCGTGGCTTGCTTTGTCACGGGTTTCGGGTCTGAACCAAGACCCGCGCCGTGTAGGGCAGCGATGCGTTAAATCTGTCGAGAGCTGAAACGTCCCTCCCGTTGGTGTGGTAGTTAGGAGAGGGGGTGCAGCTCGGGTGTCGTCCACGTCATGACCATGGTTCAAAATTACGTGGTCCGTCGCTTAAAAGCCCTCGTGTAGCTGAACAGTGCGATGTTAATATTCAATCAATCAATCTTCCTATTTAGTATAGTTATCTCTGGGTTCTAACTATCTGTGTATCTTTATGTTTTGGGTTATATATATATATGTGTGTGTATATAAATATATATACAAATATATATATGTATATATATATATATATATATATATATATGTATATATATATATAAATATATATATATATATATAAAATATATATATATATATATAAATATATATATATATATAAATATATATATATGTATATAAATATATATATATATATGTATATAAATATATATATATATGTATATAAATATATATATATATATATGTATATAAATATATATATATGTATATATATATATATGTGTGTATATAAATATATATATATGTAATATATATATATATGCTATAATATATATATATATATATATATAAATATATATATATGTATATAAATATATATATATATGTCATATAAATATTTCATATATAATCTATGTTTTGCCGCGCAACCGGGTGTTACAAATAAATCGCATCCTTCCCTAGTATGCGTTCGCCTTCGTCATCGTTGCTCCTTTTATTGTTTACTCATAAATCATTACGCATATATTTTCATGTATATAAATATAAACCTGACATATATATATGTATATAAATATATATATATATGTATATAAATATATATATATATGTATATAAATATATATATATGTATATAAATATCTTATATAAATATATGTATATATATATATAAATATATATATATATATAAATATATATATATGTATATATATGTATATATATGCATATATATATATATATATGTATATATATATGTATATGATATATATGTATATATATATATATAAATAATATATATATATATATATATATAAATAAATATATATATACATATAAATATATATATATATATATATAAATATATATATATATATATAAATATATATATATATGTAAATATATATATATATGTATATAAATATATATATATATGTATATAAATATATATATATATGTATATAAATATATATCTATATGTATATAAAAAATATATATATATGTATATAAATATATATATATGTATATAAATATATATATATGTATATATATATATATATATATATATATATATATATATATATATATATATATATATATATATATATTTACTATACTATACGCACGCAGACCTGATGTGTGTCCCATTGACCAGACAACACCCGTACTGCCCGTTTGCAATGGTGTCGTGAGCATCACAATTGGACTGAACAGGACTGGGCATGCGTACTATTCTCAGATGAGTGTAGGTTCAGTCTGTCATCGGATTATAGACGCCAACTGATCTGGCGCGAGAGTGGTACTGCTTATCGTCCAGAAAATATCCAGGAAAAGGGACCGATATCCGACATACCGGTATCATGGTGTGGGCTGGCATCATGATCAATGGCCGCACGCGCATACATGTGGTTGCGAATGGACCTATGACGATTTGGCCAACGATACATTGATGAAGTTCTACTTCCTCATGTTCTTCTTTTTCCGTGGTGCTGTCGGTGATAAATTTGTTTTTATGGACGACAACGCGCAACATGTCATCGAACACTCGCTGTTCGGGATTGTCTAGACAGCGAGGGTATTCAACGTCTCGTATGGCCAGCGCGTTCTCCAGATCTAAACCCCATTGAAATGTGTGGGATGCTTTGGGGAGGCAAGTTGCTGGTCGAAACTATCCTCCGACAAACAAGAACACCCTCATCCGTGCACTCACAGAGGAATGGGATAAATTGCCTCAACAGCTGCTGGACAATGTTGTGCAAAGTGTGGTACGACGTGTGGAATGTTGCATCACACTCCACGGTGGACATATCCCGTACCTGATACACCTTTCTTTTAAGGTGCCTGCTGACTTTTAGATGCATTGTTCCATTTCTCCGTACGCAGATCAAATGAACATTTTTTTTTTTTTTTTTTTCCTTTCAGATGTTTCACAGCTTTTGTACTTTCCAGAACAATAAAATATTCTTTATTCTAATGTCTGAACAGTGTGGCAGCTATATTTTATCTACTTTAGGCCTCATGTCTCGCTTAATGTTATGCTACATATGAATTTGTGATCCGTCCTTAGCAATTGTCCAGCAGTGTATATATATGTATCATTATGCTGTGAAACTATATATATATGTATATATATATATATAAATATATATATATAAATATATATATATATATATATATATATACGTATAAATATATAAATATATCTAATAAATATAAATATATGTAATAAATATAAATATATATGTATATATATATATATATAAATATAAATATATGTATAAATATATATATGTATATACATATATATAAAATATAAATATATGTATAAATATATATGTATACTATATATATATAAATATAAATATAATAATATAAAAAAATATATATGTATATATATATATAAATATATGTATAAATATATGTATAAATATATATGTATATATAAATATATGTATAAATATATATGTATATATATATATATATGAAATATATGTATAAATATATATGTATATATATATATATATAAATATATGTATAAATATATATGTATATATATAAATATATGTATAAATATATATGTATATATATATATATATATAAATATATGTATAAATATATATGTATATATATATATATACATGTATATAAATAATTTTAAGTCTTAAAAATACAAATAATTCGAAATTAGGGACATAAAAAATGTGTTATTATTTTAAACGAATAAAATGTAAGTGAAGGAATTGCCCATTCAGGAGGCCAATTTCTAGGAAAAAAGAAGTTTATTGATGGTGGGATCATTAGGGTTTTATTTTAACCTCTAGTAACAACACTCCAAGGCTAAAACAAAACATCTTCAGTGGCTCTCTATTTCCTAAAACTTATTACCCTGTTCCCTTTTGGTTAGCTGATACCGAGCATTGTTTGGGTGAAAGGAATGTTTGTGACCCCCTCGTGATGGAGAAAGTTACTAGTGAAAGATGGTAAGCATGAAATTTCATGATTTATCATTTATTCCCTCGACCCTTTCATAAAGGAAAACTGACATTAAACATACAGAGTACAAATTAAGGATATAGGATACGTAAATGAAATATCAAATTGCCACTCGATAGTATTTCAGAAAATATATCATTTTTTTTGCAGGAAAAAAAATCGAATTCTATCAAATTCCGGCCTTAAAATTTTCCGCCTTGGGCAAGGGTCTAGTTGTCCGGTCCTAGAGCCTGCACAATCAATCCTGCATCATCCATTCAACAGCTCAAAAAACAAATCACATAATCAGCGAAACGAATGAAGTGTAAGAAGACAGTTCACTTTTTGGAACCACTACTATATAAGCCTTTTTATTTTGCGGACTGAGTATTTTGTCATAGTTAACTAAAACGAAAATCTTTCATATAATATCTTTCATATATATATATATATATATATATATATATATATATATATATATATATATATATATATATATGTATGTATATATATATATTAATATATATATATATAATATTAATATATATGTATATATATATATGTGTATATATATGTATATATATATATAATATTAATATATATATATATAATATTAATATATATATATATATATATATATATATATATATATATCAGATTAGATTATGATTATATTGCAGCAAACGACATCAAAGTGCAGTCGCGCAGTTAAATCTTGCACGCACTTGTTTCCGTCTTCTCTTCTGTCTCAAGAACGAAACAAAGATCGTTGCTTGAATAAATAAATGTGTGAGTAAATAAATAAAAATATCGAAATATTCAGGGTGTGGGAATTTAAAATTTTCCCCACCAAAATTTCAATT